>JAGDQP010024296.1:0-28123 GCA_022664845.1 Lepisma saccharinum | reverse complement strand
CAGCATTTGTCTGTTGTGACTGAGGAAAAATACTAGAGAAATCTCAACTAGCGTGGTTGGCCGATGGCGTCGAACCCAGGATCTCCCGAATGCTACTTTAACTCTCTGCCACTGTGCTACGGCGGCTCAATCCTTTTTTTTTAACTTACACTTTTTTTGGAGACATGATAATTTCATGGCCGAAAAATAAACAGTTAATTCAGCAATGACGACATGCCACCTTTTTCTGGCTCCAACGGGGAAACGGACACAAAGTTGTATCGAACGTAGCTGTAGGAAATGCGATGTTGGTCCTTGAATCGGTGAACGCTTTGAAGTTTGCAATATCAATGTTCGATATTTGGAGTGTTCGGACAAATATTCGGTTAGTAGAACATAGCCTGAAACATTTGATCAGATATACTTAAAATGTAACCTCATATGTAGAGTGTTGGCGCAGCATTCGGGAGATCGTGAGTTCGATATCTCAGCGGCCGATCATCTTGACTGATGTTTTTCCAGGTTTTTCCTTCAGTGGCACCTAGCAAATGCCGGGATAGCATTTTCTTACGTTTTTATTCCAGTCGAATTATTCCTTTGGGTTTCGTTCTGATATAAAAATAATCTTAAGACAAACTCGTACCCGAACCCGTGAGTGACCCGAAATGACCTGAAAACGTATCTTTAAAATATAAGGACTAAAGGAATGGGACCAACTTTCCATGCAGGGGGATAAAAATAATGTTAAGACAGACCTGTACCCGACCCCGTGAGTGACCCGAAATGATAAACAAACGTATCTCAGGAAAGCACGAGAGGAATGGCACCAACTTTCAATGTAGGGGTATAAAAATAATGTTATGGCAAACCCGTGAGTGACCCGAAATGACCGAAAACGTACCTCAGGAACTATAAGCACTAGAGGAATGGGGACATGATCAAATGTAAAGACATTAGAAACAAGCGTGAGACAAACTCTACGTTAACTCACCATTAACTTAAAATCACCTGTAATCACAAACCAGGAGAATTAAGAACGATACCCTTAGTCATGAATGATTTAAAATGATCTGAAATAATAATTTAAGAACTATAAGAATTAGACATTAGGTTCGGTGTTAAATGTAAGGTATGAGAAATTATAAATATTAAACTGTGTTTGAAGTTTAAATCTGAAATTTTTAACTAAAGCTAATGAATAGTTTTAATTGTGATTTTATTTGAAGATATAATACTAATTCCATAAAAGTTTTAATTCATAGGATTATTATCATATTCTTATACTATGAAAACTTATACTTTAAATAATAAGAAATTAAAACAAATTGATTTCAGGTCATTATCTTCAATCAAGTATATCATTAAACTTTACTGAATGGTCTGTGAATACACGGAATTAAGAAAGAATAATATTTTATGAAGCTACAAGAAAACGTGAAACTGCTTTCTTGCTTCTCGCCAATAAACTAGCTACCAACGGGGTTTATTTACAAACTTACCAATACTTTAAAATAATCATGAATTTGTCTATTAAGAGTATTACAAGTACAATCGACAACTCTCCATTTTGAAACAAAATCCTCTCGAAAACAAAAATAAGGGCTTAGGAATCGATTCATGCAAATGAATAACCACTTTTGACAATGCTGTAACAGCAGCTCAATTCTTTAGTTTTACTATTTTAATATTTATTCGTTATTTTCAATGTTCATAGTTTAAACTATAGATATCTTTACAATGCAATAAGACATTTTCATTTCTATTCTACATAGACATTTTATTAGTTACATATTTTATTTACATATATATACATAGTACACACGTATCCGACAACACAATTCCTGCGGATAAATCATATAGTATCCATGTTAATTTACTCACAAATTTACTTATTATTAACCTATTATAGATGTACTACTACTTCTTGATTGTGGGCAACCCGGCACCGAGCGCGTAAGCACATAAAAGCTACCTTACTGTCCCACCTTTTAGTGAATTGTGAAATCCTTACTCCTCACAATTCTAGTGATAGCACCTTATTTCTTAACATACATGTGAACAGTCTCCAACAGCGGTTTCTTCTCCACCCATTGCGTTCGTGGTTTTTTACCTCCTGCACTAACCACTTGGGATTGAGGTTTTAATACTGTATTGCAGACTAAAGGGTTTTAGCCTGCATCACCGCTCTTCCCCTCCATCAGACAAATCTTACTCGAGCTTTCCTTTCTCTATTTCATACCTAGCGGAAAAAGTTTTGAGTACATAAAAACCGCCAATACCATTCAAATGCTTTAACGTAGTCAATTATTGAACATCATGCTGAGTCATATGTACCATAGTTGGGTACTCGCTCACTGGAGCGTTATCTACAGGGACCCAACTAGCTTACTTCCTGTGTCTGTACAGTGTAAAGGCTTCTGGTCTTTCAAGATTTTCATGCCCCTTTTCAAATATTCTTCGTGCACCAAATTTCTTTCCACCGACTGTACAGACAACAGGTCGTTCTTGTGTGCGTTCTAATGTGATTTCCGAAAATTTCGTTCCGTGGAAATTTCTTTCCGTATATCGTAGTGTCAAGGGGCTTCTCATGTGATTTCTCAAATCTTGTTTCTGGGTAAATTTCGGTCCACAGATCATAGCCAGTCAAAAGACGTCTAGCCTGTGTGGATTCTCATGTGAACTTTTTACATTTCTGGGTATATTTCTTTCCACACACCGTACAGTCAAACGGCCTCTCGCCTGTGTGGATTCTTGTGACGTTTCAAACTTTCTCCTTAGGTAAATTTCTTTTCACGGACCGTACAGTCAAAGGGCCTCTCGCCTGTGTGGATTTTCATGTTTTCAAATCACGTTTTAGGGTAAATTTCTTTCCACACATTGTTCAGTCAAAAGGCCTCTCGCCTGTGTGGATTATCATGTGACGTTTCAAATGACCTTCCCGGGTAAATTTATTTCCACAGGTCGTACAGTCGAAAGGCCTCTCGCCTTTGTGGATTCTCATGTGACGTTTCAAATGACCTCCCTGGGTAAATTTCTTTCCACAAATAGCACAGTTAAAAGGCCTCTCGTCTGTGTGGATTCCTATGTGATTTAACTTAGATTTATTTGTCATTTTTTCCGCACAGATTGTGCAATCACAATATCTCTCCTTTCTTTTGGTTAGTTCGTGTTGTTTTAAATTAGAGGATCTTGAAAGCTTCCTCCGAGAAATTTGATTGTCTTCATTATTTTCTGTTATAATGAATTTACTGAGACTTACACACGCTAATTCAGATGTAGTTCCTTCCAAATTCCTTATATCTTCTCCTGATTTGGTCCCGGTCCGTCTGGAAACATTTTCAAGCCTGGATGGTTTATTTCTCTCTTCGGATGCCTTGCTATTATTTAGAAGTACTACTAAAGGGAAAAGTTCATTTCTAGTCTCGATGTTTTTTTGTTTAATATCACTACAGCTTTCAACTTTGAAATCATCACGCGTTGAATTTGGTGCTCTACTTCCTCTGTCAGACGAGAGCGAATTTATTAATTGTGACATGATACTAGACGCAACATCAGATGATACTTGACCCGAATTTTCATCTCCTTCGTCTTTGTAATTAAAGTGGCAATCCAATTTAAGCGACTTGCTACAATCCTGAAAGTAATAATGAAGAGATTTAGTACGATAATTGTAAAATCTATCAGCAAAACTTTTCAAAGGAAAATAAATAGTTTAAATATCCTTAAATTAATACAGGTAATAAAAAAAAACACGAAAAATATCAATCAAATTCAAGTAGAACACATGAAAAATCGAAGAGTTCGGACGTAAATTCCTAATGATCACTAATATAGTGAGGGTATTCTCTCATCAGTTTAAGTCGCACACAATGAGAAAAAATTGCAAAGAAAAGTTAATAACGGCTAAAGAAATCAACAACATCCATGGTTACAATATAACACTGAGAGTAAAAGTAGGTTTGTCATTAATCAAGATATGAAGAATTTCATGAAATAAAAACTCCGAATAACTGACATCCTTCAAGTCAAAAACAAGTACAAATTTCGAAAAATTCTTCTAGATATGTTAGATACTTGATATGTGAATGTCAATTTTTCAAACAGTCCGAACAGGATAATTCCTGTGCAGGGGTTGCTACCTGTCCCTTATAATACGGGATGTCCCGTATTTTGGGTAAAATTTACGCGTCCCGTATTATTAGTAGTAAATTCATAGACATATTTTCAACATATCGATAATTTTAACAAATAAATAGGATGGTCTTTTTTCTAGCTGTTTCTATGGAGACTACAGAGCGGATTCTGTTCTTATCCCCAGGCCACAACATGAGTCCCAGGCATGGGGATATAATACCGAAACCTTGTGTTTGCTCTAGTTGATAACACACTGCAGAAAATAACAGTCAACTGTCAATTCAATACATTTCGGCCACTTTTCCCAGAACGACCACACTTTTTGCATAGAATCAACATAGTTTGCTGTGTGATTTCGGTGATTCAACACTGTGATAGTGATAACATGACACTCTACATTGAGTTGGATCAGCACTGACAATACATCTATTGTGCTGAATCGTCGAAATCAACACTGTTTGTTGTGTTTATTCAAGACCAAAACGGCGGTAGCCCAGGGACACTCAAAAGTATTGAATTAAGACAGTCATTTTTACATGCTTTTTTAGTTTACAATGGTTCCTGGTGTCATTAAATCGTAGATCGTTCATTGAACTCATTTCCCGACGTCATAGAATGATTAAATTTTCCAGAGCGACGTAAGTCCGCTGAGCATTGAAATGAGCATTGAAATTTAAAAAACTGTCACTGTTTTTAGATAATACTCGCCCGAAAAAGTATCTTCATGAAAAAGATCTAACATATGGTACGTCTACTTTAGACCTTGTTGATCAACATGCTTGATCACGCGAGGAATTTCTAAAGACAGTGACAATCCTTGATTTTTACTCCTACCTAACATTGTTTGATGAATATATTTTCTCTTTGATTTTAAATTTCCTATCAGCATTGAAATTTATCATTCTGGTTATGTGCAGGAAAATGTGGAATAATATTGTACAATATATTATGAGGCCTGGTTTTCAATCACGCTTGTGATGGTTCGGATATGATTAAATAGTCAATTGAACGCCGATCGGTATCGTGCAGTCGTTTTATTCCGCGGGGAAACACGTGTTTTCATTGGCTATTAAGCAACATTTCAAGCAATGCAGGCGTGTCTATAAAGGAGCACAGAAGTTTAAAAATTGTTACGCTATGTAGATAATCCTCCCTCGAAGAAGTATATTAATGAACTATATAGTAGGTGTGACTAGCCCCTCCCAAGGGTTACGCCCTCGCTTTAGGGAAGTGATATTGAAGGATTGTAGGGTAAGAATGAGCTGGTTGGATGGGCTAAGAGGTTTCAATTAATCTTTATTGATCTTTGATTTTCATAAATTGTGTAGCAAGATGTCATAAGCATTATGTTTATAACCATATTTTTTTTGATCGGATGATTATGATATGGTAAATGGGTATCAAGTGCGATACACGTCATAACACTTTGAATAACAATTGCACGAATTGGACAATTGGTAAGAAAACAACCATAACGAACGCTTCAAGGGTTTGTTCAATATGTTCTGCATTCCCGTTTATTGTTAGCCATTTTGCGTTCCGTCACGTCCAACCTTCAGCAAAGTGCTAACTGGACTGTTAACACATGCGGTGTAAATTAGCATATTACCCATTTAAATGAGCGACATACTGACGTTTGGTACACAATCAGAACAGCTCTAACTTCGTACTGGTTAACGAGAGAGCAAAAATAGGCATACCATTGGATTGGTGAGAACATTTGCTATTAAACTGAGGTGTCGCACTCTATGCTTTCTAGTTACAAATTTTGTGTCTGATTCAAGATGGCTGATATCAAGATGGCCGCCATCAAGGTCCACCCACTATGGAGAAATACTTTTGTCATATTTGTGAAGTAGTTTAATGTGAATGATTTGGTATGATTGAAATGTCGGGATGACACCTTCTACGTAAGCCTTGGCCGACACCTTCGACTCCTTTGCTCTTCCCTATCCCAGCCTGAGCCCTAGATGCTTAAAGGCCATAAATGAAATTCAAAAGCATTTAGTGTGATTGGTTTGATTTAGCAACCCCTATTGGAAAATGGAACTGCATGTCTCCTCTCCCCATCATTTCTCTGTTGAAATCCGTGTGTTATGTTTGATCCCCCTCGGACTAAAAAGTTTAATTCGCACACAGACTGGTATCGACTTGTGCTAGTGATTTACGAAAACACCAGTCATTGTGATGGAAATATTACGATTATTTCCGTCAGTTAACGTCTTGTAAAAGGCCTATCTGACACGAAAGCATTTACACTACGATTAATCGTAGCATTTTCATTAGCCTATATTCTATCAAAATCGTTATGGAATATACCATTGTCCCACTTTTGCTTTGACATGTTAGCATTTTTTTTGCCAGCACTACGATTTATAGTAGCATAAATGTTTTCGTGTCAAGCAGACCTTATACAGTGATTCCCACCAATCACTCTTTAAAACCTCGCTATTTACTTCTATGTTATAACGGCTCACTTGTCTGCACAACAGTAGACATCTCTCTTGCCCTACTAGAAAACTACAGTAAACACACTGGTAACGTATAACTGCCTATATGACCTTTGAATCTCTCTTTCGTTCTTTAAATTAGTGCGCCTGCCCAAGTACAGTTTAAATTTGTGGAAAAATTAAATACAAGACCATTTACCGAAGCTACCGAAGTAGCTATATTGAAACATAAGTTGCGTCATGTATTCTGCTCTGTTTATTGTCCAACAATAAGACATCTTAGAAAATTTTAGTGAATATTTTTATCATCTTTCGTGTTTTGGACTTTCGTAAGCAAATTAATTATATCTAAATTTTGTTTTGGATAGTGATAATTGTTTTGTGCACTATGAGTAGTATTTTGTTTTTAAGATATTCAGTGCAAGGTTGCTATGCAGAGCTAAACTAGATAAGGGAACATAGGTCGTCCGTATGTCATGATGCCTTGATTTACATAAGCCGAAAACCGTCAAGATATCTCTGTTTCTCTCCTTATACGTTTAAAGTTTTATTATTTCTAAGTAATATTGTGCTTTATGCACTCAATCCAGTTATTTCTTTAAGCTACTCATGCGAAATGTTTAGTACGATGAGCTTACCATGATTTTATTCGTTCGGTAATGGTTCAGTGCTTGCGCTCTGTTTCTTCGGCGTTAATTTCGTTCGTTATTTTATGTTAAAGTCTAACCTGTCTCAGAGCTGTCTAGAACGCTAAACCCAATAGCATCCGAGTTTGTGTTATGAAATTTTAAATATTTATTTCGAAAACTACCCACAAATGTCAAAATCATACTTTGCCATGTTCATTGTGTAATGATTGAAATTCGGAAAGTGCTTTCAGTGGAACTGGCCCATAGTTTATAGTGAAAGTGATATAGCAGGAAAGGGGCAGAATTTTCGAATATTTGTTATTACTATTAGCATCGTCTACATGTAAAACAGTGATTCTCATATTATTTTACAAAGAAGAAATTTTGGATTTGAATCTCAAAGTGAAATAATTTTGTTTTCGATTCCTGTATAACAGGTTATGGGAGATTGTTGTCCAGGTTCTGGAAGTCGGAGAGGTGCTATGTAAGCTTGTGTGTCTGGTTCGACGTAAGGCCGGCCTTTACACTTATAACTGAAGGTAGGATGGGATTCGCCAAAGTTATTACAGGTGGTAATTGAAGATTAATACATTCTCTGGTTTTGTTAGGTCCGGTGCAGTAGCCACATTTTGGATCATTTGTACAATGTTGAGGATAATCGGAGTTATAAACTTGGCATTTTTCACAGCGGAGAGATAGGGGAGGTTTGGTACGGGATGGTTCTACTCTGTATCTTCTCTTATCGATGTAGGCTCCGTTGGTTAGCAGATTGTCAATCGTCTGTTGATGTGGAGTGAGAATCCTGATCATGTAAATTGGTGATCTTTCTTTCGTTTTCATTTGGAGACATTTAGAGATGGTATTTCCTTCCATGGTGAGTTCTTGTTCTGCTTCAGCATTTGTGATATCCGGATTGACTCCTCTTACGACCACAGAAAGCATCGGAGATCGTCTTGGAGGTTGAGGTTGTCGGATTGGCTCTTTGTCCAGTTTCTGTAGATTGGCCTGTTTTCAAACATTTCGAAGCTGAATTTGTTCCTTATACTAGTTGCGAAGTCAGGATTCGGCGATTGTTTGATTATTCCATTTCTACTCACGATGATTCTGGTTACGGATTTTCTTGATAGATAGTTCTATATTTCTTGTAGCAGGAGCTTAGGAGTCTGGAACTTCGTGTCAAAGTTGCTAAGTAGAAAGGAATGCGTTGGTGTAGTTTGGCTAGGTGTTTGATTATATGACGTCTGATTGATGACATCCATAGAATGTATAGAGTCGGAGTCAGAGCTTCTAATAGTATGCTGCTTCTTCTGACGTGGAGAGTTGGAACTGCCTGGTCTTCGTGGAACTGGAGATTGAGATCTGGAGCTTGAAGGCGATGAGCGGTTGCTGGTCTGGCGTTGAGCTTTTGGTATGGCTCCTAGAGTGGTACTTTGGGTAGATGTTGGTTTAGTAGCAACAGGCAGAAGTTTATGTCTACCTTTCAGCGGGTTAGGCATGATGAAATGAGGGTGATCAGTCTCTGTACAATGACTGATGTAAAGCTCAAACTAACTCCCACCCTCCGACACTGAGAAGTGTCGTCAATCCCAATGAGATCGTATGCGTACTATTATCGCTTGTCCATGTACTACACAAGGCCCTCGTTTGCACGTTAACGATTCCTAGTTAGGCTAGGTAGAAGATATTATTTGTGATCTATATTTTACATAATTGTTGATGGTCTAAGTGATGTTATGTTGATACAGATATAATGGCGGGGCCATTTTTCTCAAATGCTTCAAGGAATTTCTCTCAACATATGCAAGTATATATAAACAGTAATCCTACGTTTAATTCGGCAAAATATAACCCGATTGTGTAAAAACAATAAATTTCCAGTGTCTAACATTTGTTTTCTTATCAAGTTCTGCCATGTGTTGACCACAAATATAAACAGACAATAAAAATTTGCATAACGTAATGTAAACATGCATTAATATATTCGCTTATTGATCATCATCATCAACATAAAAATTATCACCAAAAGTCAAGATTGGTCCTTTTGCAGTAAATTCGTATAGTTTTTGTTTGCTCGAAGTGTTAAACCGTATTCCTTAAAGAGAACAAGAGGCCAAGATTTGTTGTTATGGATGCGCGTAAAATTGGTTCCTCGTTCAGAAACAAAATACTGTCCATTTACTTTCTATCACAATAAAAGAACCTTTCTTTCAGATAAAACGCACGTTTTTGTTTGCTTGAAATCTCAAGCCGCATAAATTAAAGAAAACGTCGAGCTTACATGACCTGTAACTGGATCCCTTATTCAAATTATATTACGCAAGACTATACGCAAGTAACCAATTACAAGAAGCTGTTTAGTCATTTTCAACTAAAAACGGGTGTGATTAAATGCATGGAGTCATTTTTGATTAAACCATTTTTCTGTATGTAGGAAACTTTTATCCAAGGTAGAAGAAAAGAATAGACAGTTCTTCCACATGTCTTTTATACTGTATTTCACCATGAACATAAAATGTAAACTTTATTAAAATATAATAATAGCATAATGGGTTGCTTTGTAGTGATATGTGCGGTGATTGTAATGATACATATTGCACCGATTCTATTCAAGCTGATGGCCAACGAGACATTGAAGGTGTTGCCTTCGATGAAACGGTTGAAACTCATAGAATTAAGGTAATAACATTTACATTTTATCTATGCATTTAAGCTATTCAGTAGTGAAGATACGTATCAAATGATAATGTGTAATGCTAATGCGTTGTTAGATTCTTATTAAATGCTAATTCCAATATCTTGCAGTTTGCGAGGACATTCTTTCCAGCAATATGAAAGATAATAAAAAAAACTCACGATTATCAGTACTTTAACCAGATTATTCTCCACTCAAGTTCGACGAAACTGATAAGTCAAGTTAATTTTCGCTAACTAGGCATTGGAAGGAATTTCGTTTATAAAAATCCACTCTCTATCTTGAAGAGAAACGAAGTTATTGAGTTCTAAAGAAAAGGGGGGTTTCAACAACTTTGAGGGGAGCTATGGGTAAACGTGAGGGGAGAGGGTGGGGACTGTTCAACGTCAGCACTATTGATGGTGTACTATCGATAGAAAAGGGTTTCGTTGTGTAGCTAATTTGTTCTAAAAAAACTATTTTGAGTGGACTATAAGCAAATTAAATACCCGCAATGAAACCTACATTCTTCATTCTGTGAACAAAACTCTAAGAGTTAGTGCTAAAGTTTTGCCTATTTCACATGCCTAGGATATGTAAATGTTTGCTTCAGATGTGTAGATGTGAACAAACAAAATGAGATTCAGAAGATGTGTAGCCAGAAAGAAAACATACACATCACAAGAAAACAGAAAGAAGTTCTAATTTTCCAAGAAATATCAATATGAGTGCCTGGAATTTTGGAAAAGTATTTGTTGTTTTTCTAGGATGAGACGAAGATAAACTTATATTGTAGTGATGGATATCAGGACGTTTGACGAAAGGAGAATGAAGCTTTCAGAAAGCAGAACATTGCTTCAACTGGTACAAATGTTGGAGGGTGTGTTGTGGTTTTAGCTTGTGTTATTACTATCGGAGTGGGGAGTATTAGTACCCTGGATACACATCTTCTAAATTCCATTTTTTTAAAATGAATTTTGGATTGTGTGTGGAGTATCCTACGCGAGTGAAGTATCCAAATCTTTAGCACTAATTCTTTGAGTTTTGTTCTCAGAATGAACAATGTAGACTGTTTTCTTCGTTGACCAGAATGGATTCTATTCCATAATAATTGCTCTGTTTCATATTTTTTATGATGAATCCAACGGTAAAGCATGGCTTTCAAACAAGGTTGGCTTGCCCGACGCGGTGTGGATTGCTTCAATACACTGGGTTGATTGCTCTTGTAGACAAAGGGATACCTAAAACATTTCTTTCAAGAGTAGTATGGAGTAGTAATACATTTTTTCGATGAATTTAAATATTTGTCAGTCTCTCGCTGCTTGTTACCTTACAGGTGCATCAAATTGTAGATCGTTCTATAGTATTCCATCTAAGGCATCCAAATTATCATGAAAGGGCAAGCGATTTCAAAATGGTCCATGTTTTACGTGTGATACAGTCTGTTCTTCCTCTTTGTTGAACTTGTCAAAATACTTTTTTACGCGCTGTATATAGTTCCCCTATCTATATGTTGTATTAGAAACTCAAAATTACGGTATTAACGGTAAACAATAATTGCACCCAAACATCAGCTTTCCTTAATTATATTTGTATAAGACAAAAACACGACGAATTATCCTTAAACGACAGAAAATGACGTTTACTCCTTTTAATGCTTTCTTCTCTTTTTCTTCTCTTTTTTTTTACTAAATTATCTTTATCGACTTTATTCACGAAACTCCAGAAACAACACAACCAATGCACGAATTAACCCCTTTGGCAAGGGAAGGCATACGTGATGTAATTTATATAAGTACTGTAGCACACGAGCTTCAGGGAGGAATTGATCATTGAAATAGATTTGCCAAAGGAAGATAAGCTTAGTAGAAGGGGAAAATGAATGACCATGTACTGTAGGAGAACCGACTTCGTCTTATCAATAAGGACTCCACCTCAACCTTGGAGGACGCTGGCCCCCAAACCCCCTCGGGATCGGTGTCCTTGTCTGCATAAGCCAGTGACTCATTTCGGAGCAACAGCTTCCTTCCGTGCCTATATATATATATTGTAGAAAATGGAATATTGTAGAATATTCTGAGAATCTAAATGATATTTTGGCAAGACATCACGTTGAGGCGTCAGAAGGGGAGTTTAAAAAACTCAAAAATTTCCTTCTTGTATTGAAATGACCGTCAAATTAATTGTAAATGTTACAGAATTAATGGTCCTTTTTGCCGAGCCAAGGCGTACTCTCAGCCGTCAGGCCGACCGATACAGTGCATCTGAATATTTTGGGAAATCGTTAACTAGAACTAAGGAGATCATAGCAGCACTAAATAGTGTTTTCTAACAAAATGAAAATGAATGCTTGTGTCTTTGTATAGAAATGTACATTTGTGCATTAATTTACACACCATTTCATACAAACGCGTAAGATATTGGAATTGGTCTTACAGGTGCTACTGTCGCCTCAGGTGTCGATGTTGATAAACATTTTTAAAACTCGGTACTTCAAATCGCTTCAGTAAAGTTGAACGTATCCGCATCAAACTCGGCATAACCCTTATTCAACAAATGAGAAAAGAACACTGCCCGAGGCTTCACCGTCAAACGGTTCCTGTTCTCAGTGGTTTAACATATTTGCATCCTACCAAATAAATTTAATCACACACTAACGGATAGGTATACCAGCTCGTTTCTGACAAAACTGCTTTTTAAGAAGGTGTTAAACGACGTACAGTTACGACATGACTTTGTTTAAAGGACGTTCACAGGGATTTATTATTCCTCGCCTTGCGTGGTTGACTTCAATCGCTCCTATCATTGTTGGGATTCGCATGGGCCTGTCTGGGCGAATTGGAATTTACGACAACGTCCCACGACACCTGCTCCTTGTTAGATGACAAACATCTTGGCCAATATCGGTCAAGCTAAATACTTTGTGTTATTCCAATAGACTCTATTCCATTTCACTTTATTCCAAGCGAAGCATTCATTCCTTTTAGGGTTTTTTCCCACTCGGACTTATTTCTTTCGGGTTTGCACAAATCGGTACATTTCCATTCGGTGTTATTTGAACTGCCTTATTCCCGTCAGTGATATTCCTTCAGATACATTTCAAAGTTATTTCATTCAGTGATGCTCCTAAAGCGAACTTATTCCATTCTTTGTAATCTAGAATCCCGCAATAACTACTTTACATAATGATACAGGCTAAGGGGTCTCTAAATATCCTGCTACTTTTCTAAAAAACAAAACACTAAAATAGCAATAAATTACCAGATTTGTAACTGAACGAAACATTCTTTAAATCATCGGCTCAACCACGACCAATAATAAAATGGATGTTTCGTGTGCAGAGGTCGTCAAACAGAACCGTAACCAGCCTGAACCATAAAGGGGGCTCAAACCAAGATTAGTGGGGACAAAGAATAAGTTGGCCAGCTTTTCTGATCATACATTGGTAACAGATAAAAATGAGGAAGTTGTAGAGGAACCGTAGCATGAAGCGGCATGACTTCTAAAATCTGATATTTCTTCATTTTGACAGTTCAGACCCGGCTTACGACATGCTAGGCTCACGATTATGCTAGAGGGTTATCTGTCTCTGGTTATGGTCTGTCATCAAAGAAACAATAAGCAACAGATCCGAAATAATTAGTATGTTTCTACAAATTATTTTCGAGCTTAATTTAAAATCTTTGGAGTGTCAATAACTCGACAATGCCAATTTGAGGAACGTTTACTGTTAACCTAACACAGTGCCGGATCTAGAAATTTTCCTATGGGGTCAAAGATAAATTTCTAATGCATTTTTGAGGAAGCAGATCTTCCCGTGATCCTAAACAAAGAATCACTTCTTAAACTGCTTTTATTTGTGTCTCTAGCATAGTTCCGAAACCTTTTCCATGCCTATTTCTAGAGCAAGAAAGTTCTAGCTAGACATGCCTGGCATATTGTTTTCCACTGACCTTTTTAAATGGTAATTTCACTCTACTTCAGTCTACAGCACACAATGTATCTGACTATTCTATATTCTAAAGAAAAGAAAAATATTTTAAATATATTTCTTACGTTAAAACGTGAACATATTTTTTTGTCCATTTAACTTTGTGCATTTGATTTCTGTTGTGCTTTGCATGACCTACAAATATTGAGCCACTTTCGTAACATAAGTCTCCGGAGATCGCCAAAGTTATGGTTGGCTGAGCGTGGAAAAAATCAGCCTAAAAATTACCCGTTTTTGTTGAACTGTATTTATTAGCTGCCTGATAGATGGCAGCACCAATTATTTGTTATAAGTACACACGTTCGTGCTTCAGCATCACAAAGAACAAACAGTGGAGATCGAGAGTATATAAGCAAAGAAGCACAAATTAAGATCTTTTAAATATTTTGAGTTATACTTTTTTGCCTTTGCCACTAACTTTCATAAACAGCGGTTTTCACAAACATTCGGGCAAATAAAAAAGGTTGGTCTGACGCTCTTCAGGTCCAGAATGAGTTACCACTGACAGTAACAAGTGACAATAGGTATTTTTATTTATATTTTTGTAGGGGCCAATATGGAGTATTTTAAGCTCTGGTTCTCAATTAATTACTTAACTTAGTGCGGTACATCGTTATATTTGTACTGCCCAGTTATTGGCACTCATATATTTGTCAACGAAGCTTCAAAATAATTTGGCGGAACTGATATTACTCAGGACATAAAGGTAATGGTTTCTTTCCCACTCCAAACTAGTGATGGGCATTCCAGTTCCTTTTGGGGAAGCGTTCTTTCGGTTCCGGCTCCGCAGCTGGAACCGTTCTTTAGTTTGGTTCCAGTTCCGAAGTGGTTCCGAAGCTCCTACGTTCTTTCAGTTCCTTACGTTCCGCAGCTCCTTACGTTCCGAAGTTCCTACGTTCTTTCAGTTCCGCAGCGCCTTACGTTCCGAGCGGGTTTCGGCTGCGAGTAAGATTCCAACGTTATCCTTCTCTGCTGTAGCGAAAAAGGCATGGAATGAGTGGTTGCTATTGCAAGCTCCCATTGCCTCAGGGAGGGAAAATTGCTCAAAACTGAAAAAAAAACACGCAAAAGACGAGCGTTTGCAAGAATATAAAAGCCATTTTGAAGAAATAGACTCTCCTCCACTGTTACTATTGCGTTGCAACGGGATGAGACAACTTGGGTCCTGGCCAACACATTCCCACATACTTTCCCCTCCCCTATCCCGACCTGAGCCTTATATGCCTAAATACCATAAATAAAATTGAAATTTAGTCAATCGGATTTAAGTTTTAGTATCTTAAACAACTCAAGATATTTTTGTCTCTCATCATTAACTTCGTCATCGTTAAGAGAAGAAAGAATTAAGAGAATGTTTTAATGTTTTAATTCAAGGAACCATCTCATTTTATTTGTGTGGCCGGAAAACTCAGGGAAACCAGGTTATCGCTTATTTAGAACAAACTGCCCTTCATGTCAAACAACGTAGCTCAACTGGTTGAGCGTTTATTTCACACTAAGCTATTCCTGGGTTCAGAGCTGAAACGGGTTAATCGCCTCAGGTTTTCAATCGCGTCACTGGGTCTGTGGTTAAAATCCGGTCTGACCCGGTGATCCGGAGGGCAAAGCAGAATTTATAATTACTTCCTTACGTTTGAACACTGTTTCTTTCAGGGCTTACCGCCGGGACGGGCGTAAGCCATAGTGCTGTTACCACCCATACAATTCCTTATATCTTTATCAGGGCTTACCGCGATCGGAGGTGTTCTCCCTAGAACACAAAAAATACAACGCCGAAATGCCTAGTTCAATATAGTTCTCAGACCGGGTCATGTTTTGGACCGAGTCGCCGGGTCACCTATGTTCAGGTTAGCAAAACTGACCCGGTTTCAGCGCTGCCTGGGTTCGAGTCCAGTGGTCGTCAATCCTGACTGAGTTTTCTCTAGGATTGTAGTCACGCTGGGCTAACACCGGGATACTACTTTCACCTAGGCACTGACTGACTTTCCTCCCACATCCTTCTCTCTATTCTGTCTGTCTGAAGGCCGTAAATGAACTGACTAGTAGGCCTACAGATATATTTTAGTGACGCCAGACTGCCAACTATACAGTCTATATCAATTTGTAAGCAATTACCTTGTTCCTAACTATTACTAATAAAACATTAATCTTCATAATTTCATTATGTCTATTCCTAACTTAGTGAAATCTATCGATCATGTTACCGACAGTCTTCACTAGGGTAAATTAATGTTTCTTTGCTAATAATTTCAGAGAATGTTGTAAACGTATAACAGAATAAAGTAATTCCAATTATTCACGCATTTTATCCGATGGTGAAGAAGAAAAACAAGAAACATGGATTTTCGAGAAGTGAAATAAAATGTTTTGTCCGACTAACCCTCTCAGTGACAAATCTCCATTGGACCATAAGAGGAGTTTCAGATACAACCTTCCCTACAATCGCTAATTATTTCATTAATGAAGTGCACTAAGCACTTTCTCTCTCACTCAGAATATCCAACAAGAAATACGATATTTGTAAACGCCTTTAAAATACATGCTTGGAACACCCCAAATACAATTCTTTCATTCTAAAAAATCTGGCAATACAGTTGGCAACAAGTGGCGAAAACAATGAAGTCTCCGTCCAGTTCCAGAGGCAACCCTCCTCTTTTCTCTTCGAGAGAAGTTCCTCCCAGCTTAGTTTAATGCGTTCATTCCGTTCCGAAGTCTGGCTCCGGGAGTGTATCCAACTTCAGCGTAATTACGAAAATCCCGCATAAGTTGTTCTTATTAACATACGATATAAATGTACATACACACTCATTACTGGCGAACATGACGTCAAGAAACTACAATTTCAAATGTTTCCTTTAAAGACTAGCAAACAATACTTTCCATAGAATGTTCACAGCCTCTCCAGAATTAAATCCCGCGCCTGGAGAGTTGTATTTTAAGGCAGGTCCGTAGTCACACGAACAGTAGAAGGGACTCCGCGCCTTAGAATATTCCTGACCGTACATTTATGAGTGTAAATATGGGGTTTAATATACCATGACTCGTGATCACTTCTTTAGCTTTTGGCTGGCGGCGGGCATGTTTTAAGGAACAGTGTGGGATCTTCATTATGTAGTTTAGAGTTTTAATCAATACCTAAGAGAGATAAACAGGGAAAAATTGTGATCTTAGGCTCTCAGATTATTTAAACTGGTGGTATTCATTTCGATTTATGATAAATGATTCTTGAGCAAGGTGAACCGATGGCCGATTCTTATTTCCTTGCATAGGATAGAAATGATAAAGCATCATTTCTGTGAATCAATTTAGAAAATATTGACTAAAAATTTGCATTGAACATTATTATAAGGAACTAAAATGCAGACTCTTGGAGAATTTTTTAAAAAATAGATGCTTTCGAGGTATGGATATGGAGGAGAATGGAAAATCAACATGAACACAGCATATGTAATGACGAAGTGCTGAAGAGAGTACTGAAGAGACGATAAATACTGAAGGTAATAAAGAAGAAAAAGCAACTGGTTAGGACATAGGCTGCGCAAAGTTGTAGAGTAAAGGATGCAATTACCGAGCCGCTATAGTTCAGTGGTAGATTGTTGGTGTAGCATTCGGAAGGTCGTGGGTCCGATCTCAGCTACCGACAGTTCTGACTGAGATTTTTCCAGGGTTTTTCAGTTACACCAAGCAAGTGCCGGGATGGCACCTTCAACATAGGCCCTGGCCGACACCTCGAATCCTTTCCCCTCCCTATCCCGGCCTGAGCCTTAGATGCCTAAAGGTCATAAATAAATTTCAAATTAAAATATGTAATTGAATAGACGGTTGTAGCGAAAATAAGAAGAGGGTTGAGACGAATACAACTCCTTCAGAGTATTAATGAACATAAATAGTGCAAAAAGACGAAAGGAAAAGCATTAAATTTAGATGAATAGAGAGCATTTCATGTCCCACTTTCAACAGAGTACTAATTATAACGATGATGATTTCACATATCATCAGGAAGAAAATCCGGGATCTTACCTACAAAATAGGCTCTGGACGATTACCTTGCAACATCCTTTCCCCCCTCTCTGCCCCGGCCTGAAATACCTAAAGACCATACATATTTCTAGAAAAGGATGAAGCCATGCATGTTTTTGAAAATATCATTATTTACAGAGAGGCAAATAATGTCATGGTTGATGACCGAAATCAGATATTGAACTGAAACAGGAATATAATATCTACTTGTTTGCTCTGTAACCTGTCAGTTTTCGAAGTTATGGAGTACGATGTGATTTCTTAAATCATAATAATAATAATAGTTGGGGTACACAATATTCCACAATGTTTTAGTAACAGACTATCTGACATTCAGTTCTTTCATTTTATGAAAGAAGTCTCACGAAAAAAAAAACACCCATGCGATACATAGCTCACTCGCTTTGAGAAAACTACTGGTGGAGTGGTGGAATTGAAAGAAAAGAAATAGATGGAACGGACAATATTTCCCTTCCTCTCCCCGCCCAATTTTCGGCAGTCTTTGAACATAAACAACGGGACTACGGGGGATTGAAAAACCACTTGCTGCTTGCATTCAGGTGTTGAATCTCCCTCCCACCAGTCCTTCAAAGGAGAAACTCGCACAAGAGTTCCGAGTTTTCTATTCATATTTCTGCGTCTAGCAAGCGCGCCTCGGAACAGTTCCAAGGCTCGCTTGCTAGACGTCATTGTATATTAACATTAAGCAGAAATATGAATGGAAAACTTGGAACTGTTGTGCGAGTTTCTCGGAACGGTTCCGAGAACTTATCAAGAGAAGGAGAAACGTCTTGGCAGACAGCTGACGCTCGACATCATCCGGAACCTAACCTCGGAACTGGAGCCAAAGATTTTCGTCCGGAACTGAATTACGTTCCAGTTCCGCGGCAGGAACGGCTCCGAAAGAATGGTTCCAGTTCATTTCGGCCAACACTACTCCAAACACAATATTTGTTACTGGTCATAGTTATAATTGAAATTGATAATCTCAAGAAGTCTTCGTTAAGTTATAAATGTAACCTATCAATATCTAAGCAAATAAGTTAATTACTGCTATAATGTAATTTTTGTAGTAATTTTCTTCTTCAACAACTAGAAGGATATTTAGAAGCCCCTTAGCGTGAATCATTATGTAAAGTATGCAAACTAGTTATTGTGGGAATGGAATAAGTCCGAAATTAGAATTTGAATGTTATGTATGGCATCAGGCCGGAAGAAGATAGGGGAAAGGTGTCGGCCAGGGCCTATGTCAAATCCGAAATTGGAATAACAACAAAATGTGTCTGATGGAATAACACCGACGGGAATAATGACGATCGGAATAACACCCAATGGAAATGAAGTGATTGGAACGAAACCGAAAGCAATACTTCCAACTGGAATAAAATCAAATGAAAATGTTTCGATTGGAAGAAAGCCGATAGGAATGGGATCGATGGGAATAATATCGGAAGGAAATGTTCCGATCGGAATAGCACCGAACGGAGTAAAGTAGATTAGAATAAAATTGTAATGAAATGCAACGATCGGAGAAAAGCCGATGGGAATAAAGCCGAAGGCTAGTCGCAGAATAGCACAGAAAGAATAATATCGAGTGGAATAACGTCGAAAGTCCAAGCAGTCCCAATAGTACAGAAAGTCGCTGGATGGAATTGTTTGAGAGGAATGATTCTTCGGTAGATTAATTTACTGCTATCATAACTATATTCTTTATATTCTTTACAGCGTTGCAATATCGTATTCTAGTACAAATTTGTTTCGATTCTATTCCAATAATGAATAGAATCATCGAAACTCATGGGCTAGATTAAAGCCAAAACCCAGTTCATGGAACTACTGTGGAACGGAGATTAAATATATGTTCAATTGCTGGTAATATATAGCGTGGGAGGCGTATACAAATTGTAAGTGGAAGAAATCGGTGCAAAAAATATATATTTAAATTTATTCCAGTACCTACTTGAATAACTACAAATGTAAAGGAAAGCTCCATTTCTTGAAAGTTGGTGACACGAATGTTCCTCCGCAGTCGAATTTTCTGTTATCTCCGTTTTTTCAATGCAACGCTTTCAAATAGATTCTTTTCAGTGCTATTGCAGTATTCAAAGCTATAAATTGCGGTGCCATTCCACTGACACCTATGGTACGTGCAAGAACACCGAAACGAGAATTGTTTGCTCGAGTGGACCAAACAAAAATATTGTTCTTAAATTTAGTTTCGGATAGTATAGCAATCAACGTAAAAGCATTTCGGTTCGGTTTCTGAAACAAAATGTTTCTAGGTTAATTGGTACTCACCTGGCGAAACTGACAAAGAAACCCTGGAGAACCTCAGTCAGAATGTTCGGGCGTGTGCTTTGAATTCACGCCCCTGCCCAGTGCCGATCCGAGATCCGGCATGCTGGCCATTGGACCTTGAGGACTAGGTTTCAATTCAATGAATACATGACAGATGTATTTAACCGATTTAGTGATTAAGTTATTTTTGCACCACACACTGGACCAATGCAATCACATTACAACTACTGTCTGTAAATGTTTTATTTTTTGTCGCCCTCCAGCATGGTAGTTTGACTGAAGAGTTTAGAAATGTTGAGAAGCCCTAATCTAGTAGCGAGTAACATGCACTGGGTGCTCATGTAAACATCTCTCACTTGTCAGTTTGTCATCATAGCGTTCTCGATTGGGAGTGTGCTGCTTGAATGTCTCTCAGAAAAGTTACCGCGAAACGGGGACATTATAATGTTGACATTTCGTTGGAAGTACGTTAAGTGTAACAGAGTTTTAAGAGAGATAAGTGCAGTGAACTGTGTGGAAGATGTTACAATGTGTGGTTTGAAGGAGCCATTGAATCTTGTCAATATTCGCGATAAACTATTTTCGTGATGAGAAGATCACTTCGGAAGCGAAACGAGTGAAGAAGAAAAACAAATGGCAGATAGTATAATAAAGTTTCTAGAACAACATCTGCTAGGAGCAGACCCTCCTGTTGATGTTTCTCTTGATATCGAACAATAAGATGCAGATTCAAAGGATGACGAATGTCAATACGTCAATTTCATCAGAATTAGTTAATCAGTTCGCTTGTGACATTATTTCATTCAAGAAATCTTAACCAATATTTTCTTCGAGTTATGATGAAAGTTATTCACCACGTACGTCGTCGGCTTCAACTTATGCACCAAGTCCGGAGAAAAAATCGAAAGAATATATCGGTTAGGTTATAAAAGAAAAGCAGTAAATTACTGGCTCAACGTAGGTGGGCGGAAGAGTCCGTTCAAAATTTTGGTTTGTTACGTCCCAACGGCATTTGCATAAATGGAGAGCATAGTTACAAAGTAGTAAAGTAAATCCAGTAGAGTGCGAGAGAAAATATATGAAAATTTGTTTGCGCGGTTTTTGGAGACGAGATAGAACAGGCAAAGCTTATGTGATGAAGATTTAAAAATATGGAGTATGGAATTTGCACAGACAGAAACAGTATCTAATTTTGCAGCATCGAAAGCCTGGATCTATAATTTCAAGAGACATTATAGGATTAAAAGCAGAAAAATAACCAAATTCGTCTCTCGGCTATACACGAAGGAGCTGGAACTCAAAAAATCTACAGTCGAATCAACAACGAAAAAGCTTGCTGACTATGTACCATCGCCAATGTTTAATACAGATCCGAGTGGCTTTGAAAAGGAGATGAGAGCTAGACGCACATTATCGTTTGTTAGAGAAAAGCATACACAAGCCATGGTCCAATCAATCAACGCTCTCACTCACTCTTACACAATCATGCGTACAATAAGTGTGGATGGTATTTCGCTCCCGAAAGTGTTCATAGTGCTACAAGAACTGGCAGGAATTGTTGGCCCTACAGTTACTAAAAAACATTCGAAACATAAAACATTCTTGTGAAAGCTTCAAAATTCGGTAGAATGGGTAGGCTAGAATTAACAGAATGATATCAGAAAGCTTTCTACCTTTTTACAGAAGATAAGTGCCCTCTATTTTTGGATTCGTGGACAGCATACAATGATAGCTCCTGTTTAGAAGGTATGCCTTCCGGAAAGACAATTGAAGCTTTTCAAATTTATCCTGGATCTACAGGGAAAATTCAACCTTTCAACAAATTTTAGTTCCGGCAATGCAAATCAGTTTACTGGTGAAAATCGGAATTATTAGCTGGTCAAGAAGATTTACATTTTGCACCCTTTCAGAGGAACAATATTTTATAATTACAATCGTTCTTTCCTTATTAGTTTAGTTCCACACGATTCCGCGACATGATCAAATATTCGTGGTTTGCTACAGAATTCCTCCTCTAGATTTCGCCACTCCTCAACAGTTCTGCTTGACAAAGGAAACCACAATATGTGAACGTTGTGACTGTACTTTAAGTGTACTGCTTCGTTGTTCATGGTGCAAGACTCATTTGTGCTTCCATCACTAATGTCATATGTTCATAGCATAATCCCGTCGTGTGCATATGTTCTACTACTTGCTTAGGACGGTGCAATGTTCAGCGCAAACCCTTTACCAACCTTTGTGCAAGGAGGGATAGATATATTGGGTGCTATGCATATAGCAAAGCAAAAGTAAAGCATCGTGGATCTTGAAACTAGCAAATGTTCCTTTGCCATCATCTCTAAACATCTATCATTTCGAATTAGGGACTTGCAATTTAGCGCGGCATCGTCACAAAGGACATCGTCTCCATAAATGGTGACGTAGATCCAATTCATTTATTTTAGCGGAATTTATACTTCAGAGAGATTTCCCTACATAAATTTTTCATTGCCACTTAATTCATATGGTTTAATAGGGCAAGTATAGAAATCCCCTCTCACAATCATACAATTTGCTGCAATATGTGTATTGTGTACAAGTTCGATTATCAGTTACTAAAGCAACACGACGTGTGTCATTACTTCTAGATATATTACGTCATTTGTGACGATGCCGCACGACCTTTGCACGCAAGTAGCTCCGAAACTTACCGAGAAGAGCATTTTGATGGCTGATTTAATTGAAATCTGGTTTAATAGTAACATCGGACATAAAACAGCACTTGTAGTAACTATGATTTCTCGGCTCATCTAAGTAGAAATAGACTTTACAAGAGTGAATTTGGACGTGTAGACAATTCATGATTTAAATATATACCTCAAGGTACAGTTCAGAAGACGACATTAGCATCCGAAACTGTAATACTGTGACAATAGTGCTGTTTATCATTTTGACGTTTGTTCGTCCTTTCTTTATATAATATTAATTTGAAAGATATTACGTATTCTCATTATTCAACAATCGGATATTATCACCAATCAGTTCAAGAAACATTCAATACACGGTGGCCTTGATTTATATGCTTAAAAGTAAATGAAGCAAGGTTAGAACAGCCTACAGTGGCTACATTCACCAACTACGTTCAATAACGATCTTGCCTCTTTCATAGACCACGCATATACGCCCACTTCAACGTCTATATATACTTCAGACAAGAATAAAGTATTTTTAGAAATGTTTTGAGAGAAGATTATGTAATTGGCCTCTTCTGATTCCTGGTTATGATTTGAATATTGCAAACAACATTCTCGCTTTCATTACTCTGTGTGACTTTACCAGTACTATTTCAAACAAAGCTTGAACATAAACATATTTGAAGGCACTTAAAAATTTACTGAGTATAAACATACAAATATCCTCTTTTACAGTCGCAAAATATTTGCGATGATACCCACATTTACACTTGGAACTTTTTGCAGTGATATCTTCCCCTGAATAGCTATTAGCGGTTCACCATGAAACTTTGCTCGTTTTGAACTATTTATAAGATTCAGGATTTCGTCGGCCGCGCTTTCTTCCACTAGCCGAAATATCATCAGATTTACTCTAACACTAGAATCTCTTGAAGACATTACAATCGGTTTTAAAATCTATATTTGACACAACAAGGACTTAACGTTTATTTATTTTGAAAAGGGTACAAGTCAATCACTTGAATCATCTTTCAAGATAAATAGGAAACAACAGCCTCCCACAACCCAGCACGAAAACGGAACTTTTGTGCAGACTAGCGTCAATTTCAAACACAACGTTCCATCCAGGGATGTACAGTTCTCCAAAACTCATTTGCGCGACTGAAAATTTCAAAGTCCGAAAAAGTGAGACATGTGGCAACAGCGGAATAAAACACCTACAATAGTTGCCAACCGACACAACGGAAGATTTTCGTGATGAAGAATGAAGATGAACATTAATATTAAAAGTGGATATTTTGCAACAAAGGTGTAATTATTATTAACATTATTATGCGAGTGACATCCATATCGAAGGCAGTGATTCCGCCAGACCCCCAAATCCTGGAGAGAACACTCAACTTTAATTAGTTACGGTCAAAAACGATAGAAACTTGGAAACCCCAATTACAACCCCTCCCATTTTGATTTTACACCCCCTCAAGCTGAAAATCCTGACTGAATTCATAGTCTAAACTATGACGAATTTAATATATTTTCCAACATTTAACGGACTTAGAAGCGGCAATAGTTAGGCACGTGGGATCGAACTCCATGGCTGACTATTCTGACCGAGGTTTTCTAGTGTTTGTCTCAGTTTCACCAACCGAATGCCGGGATGGTGCCTTACGAAAAGTCCTGACCAATATCTTCTTCACCCTTTTCCTAACCCATCCCGATCTGAGCGAAAGATGCCAAAGGGGCTTAAAAAATCAAATTCATTTCAATCCAGCATTTAAAAGAGAGTAAGCATGGGAAAGGTAACGAACAGGATCATATTCTATGCACCATCCGGCATTCACCTGGTGTATCTGTAAAAACTGGAAAATATTAGTCAGGATGATTGCCAGCGTATCTCCCTAGTGTTGACCAGAAGTTCGTAGTCAGAACCACTAAACCCCAGCGGATATATTACTATTATCATTGTAATAATATGATAATGGTATCTTTAGCATACAGAAGGAACAATAAACCTGAAAGAAACAGAACAGTACCTATAACACTGAAGTAGTTTAAAATTATGAATTTGTTCTCAAAATAAGAAATGTTCAAGTATTTTCAAAGGAACAGAATATTCCAAAATACATGTTAATATCGCCCCGGTTTGGTAAAACAAATGAGAAGTATCTAACGAATTTTTAACATGATCGGCGCACGAAATGTAAACTAAAGTTCAATTAGGTAATCTTCCTTTAAATGAATGTTGTGTATTGGTTACCTAACACATAAACAACTAAGAAAGAGCTGTTTTATATATTATATTACAAAAAGAGATATTAAAATTAAATTTTAATAAAGTCTATATCCTGTACTGAGTATATTGAAAGAGAACGTGATAAGTTTGATAGAGTCTGCACCACTGCATATCCACTTGGGCCTTTATTTCCTCAAATATTCAACTTATGTTTGATTTTGGGTTTGTCATGTATTCTAAATGCAGTCTGCTCAACGGCAATATAAGAGTAGATATATTTATTGATGGCAAAATAGCCATACAACCTCAAAATAGTGAAAACTGAACTGCCAGTGCTCCCCAGCTGTTACTACTATACATTGGCAAACAAAGATACATAGTATCAACTTATAGCCGAGCGGTTAAATGCACTACTTCTTTTTTCTTCTTTTTTGAACTACGGGGACCTGTGTTCGAGCCCAGTCACAGGCACCAGTTTTTTTCAGGCTCATTTGTTTATTATGAAATAGTTTTATTTTCTCAGTACTGAAGGTAATTTTCTCACATTTCTTTTCAGTAATAACAAAACTAAGGGAATGAGTGCATTCAATGTGTTTTACAGAAGGAAAAGAAGTAATACACTTGCTAGGATGAACGACAAAATATTTGAAGGATAAGTGGAAAAACTATAAATCCCCATTTTTGGTTCAATTCAAACTAATGATCCCATCTACTAGTTGATATAGTGTACTTAGAATTGTTAAATATGCCCAGAATAATTATTGATCACATTAAGTGAACCAATGGTTCTTAACAGGTGTGCCGTTGAACACTATTGTGCCGCAAGATTTGTTGGGTTTGCTGCGAAACTTCTGAGACTTAGTGATTTAAAATAATTTCCCTCAATATTTACTTAGAAGAAGGAACAAGAAACAATATGCATGAGCTGATCTTTTTTAAACAAGATCCCCCTCCCCTATCGACTGTTACCTGAACTTTTAAAATCATATGACTGCATCAACAATGAAGACTCCGAGTTTTGTAAACACGTGAAAACAGAACGCGTAAATGAAACAATAATCATTTGCAAGAGAGTAGCGCTGCGTTTCCTTTTGCCTTCATTATTTCACCAGTCGGATTTTCCGGGAAAAACAAAACAAAGGTATGTAATGTGTGTATCCACAGCTTTTAAATGTTTGTGTGAGACTTGATAAACTCGTATGGTATAAATTGCACATCACATTATTAAACACACACACACACACACACACACACACACACACACATTGAATCATGAATGAGATTACATTTTCGAGTTAATAACTGACATGTCTTTTACATTTTACTGTACCGTACGTAATGAAGTGTAAGTACAATGGTTACACAAAATCAAGTTGTGATTTACAAGTTCTAAAAGACAAGTACATTCTATTGTGGGCAAATACAAATTACACAAAGTAATTAAGTTATTTAAATCCCTCACAACTATTGCTCATGAAAGACAATCTGATGCACTAAATAATTTCTTGGTATTACCTTGCCCACGAATGATTAATGATTTCAATTTGTTTGACAAAACTCAAGTTTTAAGGGATGTTTGTATTGCATTTTTACTTGATACGATATCCGTAAGGTATGGAAGAATTTGTAAGGTACGTAATCCTCGTTATTGGAAGAATTTAGTCTACGTCTTTTGGTGTTTACCTCTTGGTGGCGTTTACTTTGTCTTTTAGAGACAATCTTATATCCTGATTTGCGCAATATTTTATTTGGATTGAAGATTACTTTACTGTAACACTTCTGTGTTACCAAATCATAAAAGTGTCGAAAATTTATCATCTGATCTTCATCAGATGGAGAAACGAAGTATAAACGAAGGTCTGGGAAATTGTAGAGAAACATTGTTTATTACTTGAGCAGTTGTGACCGCTTTGAAACCTCTATCCAACTGTCATCTGGTGGTCTTATGTATCTTTACAAAGCCAGAAGCACAATGAAGATCAGCAGAGAGGGACAATCAGGACGTCACAGTACTCTCGCTGCTGTAAATAATCCGGAGTGAACCATTCCTTGTCAAATAATGCCTCGATAGTTCTGATTTCAACTTTTCAATGTTCTCATTGCGCATTAAGAAAAACAGCAAACCTGACTTTTTTCAAAAAATGTGTCTGAATTTTGTGACGTTTAAAGTGCATATCCTCTTTATCGTTGTAAGAAAAAAGTCTATCCTGACTTTACCTAATATCCCTAATAGTTCAGTGTTTCCGATTTCCAAAGCAACTCCTCTTCGTGGATAATGCAATGAAACCTTCAACAATTATCTTTGCTATCCCTAAAAACGCTATAAACACAGATATTTCTCCGATCTTTGTTTGAAACATCTATATCAGGAGCCCGGAAATGTTAGTTTTATTATAAGAACCTGATTTCATCGAAAAATATTGAATTTCAATTAGAAAGCATGATTTAAAAATAGTGTTCCTTTGGGTACAAAATGTGATCATCTTAGATGGGTTTCCAATGGTTGAGCGATGTAACTTATTTTTCAAACTTGAAAGGGATTTTTTAAAATCTTTTTTAAAGTGTTTCACAATGTATCATGGGTACTAGTCCAAGATTGTTACCGTGAAAGTTGTCGAAAGACGAAGTCCTACTGTAGAGTCAATTGCGTTTTGTTCAAAATAGCAGCAGAACACCTGCTAACGTTTCTAAGTGACAAAAAAATACCACAAGACATTAAGATGCAAGAAACCGTGTCAAGTAGCTGACGGGATAAGGGAGACCATTTCGAAGGCGCTCTTTCGCAGTTACTCAGCTGGCCTAGGCAGTAAAGCAGTGAATCACTGGCCGGGAGGTAGCAGGTCCAATTCCCACAGATATTAAATTTTTTGTCTATTTCAGTCACACCTTTTTACTATAGTGAATATGTATAACTCTAGTATACCTGGTATATATACTGATGAATAAATGATCCACCTCTTTACATTGTCAGCGTTGTTGTCGTACTCAAAATATGAAAATTCCATCTGAATACATGGAAATTCAACTAAGATTACATTCCTAGCTA
>JAGDQP010024295.1:0-27014 GCA_022664845.1 Lepisma saccharinum | reverse complement strand
TGTGTTTGGGTCAGATTGGAGAATGTGGAAATTGGAGTGTAGGATTTCTTTGACCTTGGTTAGTTTAGGATAGAACTTGGTGAGAAGAGCCGATGGGTTTGAAGTTTGAGTGGGTTGAATGTGAGAGGATGCACGGCGAATCTGTTTGGTTACAAGTTTAGCTGGGTAGCTTTGGTTGACTAGAGCCTCCTTGAGGCATTGGTTGTAAGTTTCAGCAGCAGAGGTGGTGGAATTCAGGCCTTGTCCTCTGAATACAAGAGAGAAAGAAATCGTTTTCTTGCTGTGCTAAGGATGGGAACTTGAGTAGTGTGGCTACTGCATATGGTTGGTAGGTTTTATGCGAACGGAAATAGTGAGGGTGTTGTTGCAGTCATCAGATGCAAACGACCAGGAATGTTGAGTGAGGGTATTATCTTCAATCGTGACAACGCCAAACTCCACACGGCCCGCCCGACTCAGCAGTTGTTGCAACATTTCGGGTGCGTTTCCTTTTTTTCCAGCTGAAAGCGCACTTGCTTGGAATACGGTTCTTGTCCGACGATGAACTCAAGACAGCTGCCACGAAATATTTCTTTTTTTAAGGATATTATTTCTCTGAGTCATACATTTTTCAATCGCCTTGGTGATTACTGATGTGCGTGTAGTGTAGCCTACGTTGAATACATAATGAATTAGTGCCTGATCATACTGTTTTTCTTTATTTCTTGTAACCTTTTTTTTTTATCCATCCACGTTACGTATATAAAGAAGCTTGAACCTTAATGTGTCCTCCATGTACAAAATATGACAATCTCGTGCCTTAAGGTTATTTATGGAAAATTACCTCGAATATTTTTCTACATGAATGTAAATTACATCCCCTTGCTTCTGGAGTCGACATAATGTATTAACAACATTGCTATGAGCAAATCAGTACTTTTCGAAATCCTGAATATAATTACATTCACAACATTGTGCGGGATTTCGTTTCTTTGTTGTTTCATTAGGCGCTATGTTCAAACGTCTTTTGTTAAAGACTAGTCGTTTCGTCTTTCGTTTGTTTATGTCGTTACGTCTTTGTTTCAGAGACTTCTAGATGTCAACAGTTCTGTTGTTAAGTGATGTTTACGTACCGATCGGTACATGGAATTCTCTGTACTTCTTATCTTTCGAATTCACATGTCTATGGTTCAAGTGTTAATAATTTGCTGGTGTCTAAACTGTTCGACCACGTATAAAAGAAATTAGTCTTTTCAATAAATATATGTTAAGTAACACATATTAAAAGCACAGCAAATTAGAATGGCGCAGTGCGGTAGTGAGGTGATGTTACGCGCCTATCAATAGATGTTTTTTTTTTGGGGGGGGGGGGTATCTTTGTGTAATATTTTTTATTATCATGGCTACGAATGTGATTCTCGAGAAATTCGATCCAAATATAATGGATATTCAAGTCTATCTAGATCAATTCGAAACATTCTGTGACTCTTACAACGTGAAACAAGATAAAAGAGTTTCGTTATTTTTAGCGAATGTAACACATGACATTTTCACAACACTCAAAGATCTCGTGGCTCCCGAGAAAGTACAAGACCAATCACTAGAGAAAATTCAGTCATTACTTAAGCAACATTTTGGCTATCGGAGGAACATTGTAGTTGAAAGGTATAGATTTCATACCTTGCGTCAAGAGGAATTTCAGTCTGCAGCGGATTTCCTCAGAAATCTCAGGAGATAGATCATGAAGTGCGACTTTGGAACACATACAGATGACCTACTTCGAGATCAAATTGTGGTCGGAGTCTTCCGAGAGGATGTACGCCGTCGGCTACTAGCCAACGAAAAGTTGACACTTCAAGGAGCTATAGATTTGCTTAATCTCGAGGAGCAGGTGGAAAAAGATGCTCGTCTTTTTCACAAGGTCAAATCAAAATCAATAGCTCACACAGATGACATGCAACAAGTCACACGTGGAAGGAAAACGGAAGTCCCGTCAAATCGTATCTGTTACAGTTGCGGAGGTAAACATCTGGATGACAGAGGATACACAACTTGTTTCGCACTCAAATTGATCTGCAAAGGGTGTGGAAAACGGGGACATATTATGCGTATATGCCAAGCTAAGAATAAGATAAAACAAGAAAACACGGTAGATGAACAAGTGCAGGGTCAGGAAGAAACCATTCCATACGTTGAATTTCATCCAGAGTCAGGAAGTGAGGAAAAACAGCCTATATCTTTAGCTCGTTGTTTGAATGACATTTCATGTTGGGTTGTTTTGAAGACACGGTAGAATCAGGAGAAGTAAATGAGAAAGTGCCTTTGGTAGAATTACAGATTAATGGTAATATAGTTCAAGTTGTACCTAATACAGCGGATGATAAAAGCTTTGTTTCGTTGGAACAATTACTTCAGATGGGAGATATAGCCAATTTAAGGTCTCAAAAGCAAACTTTCAAATTGATTAATGGCTCCGAGTTGCAAGTATTGGGTATCGTTCATCTGAACATTAAGCGAAAATCACAGTCGCTTGATCTACCATTCCTAGTCACAAGGTTAGATTTACCTCACATTATTATAGGAAATGAAGTATTACGTAAAGTATTTCCTACTTGGTCATTGGAGAGAACAGAAGAACCCGTTTCTGAACAATCTGCTTCAATGGTAGTTCCTAATACGATTACATTGGATTTACAACAAGTACTGGACAAAATGAATGAAAAATGGATGTCATTTTGTGCTCAAATTTTATCTATACAAAATCAGATAACAGTTTCCTTGCAGGAACTTACCAAGTCTATCCAACGACTTAATGAAAGATTCTCTACAGAAACTTCTATCAGATCAGATAAGTCGTCACCTACAGAGGGAGTTGTAATGAACGATAACGTCAATGAATCGAAATCATCAAACGAACAAGAAGCAAGGTCTGAACCTTACTCTGTTGGGACTGTACATAAGAAAGGGAATACTGAAGATATTGATAAAAAAGGGAAAGATAAATACAGATCGGAATTGGCTAAGAAAGGTTCAAAGGAAGTTAAGTCAAAAGAGAACGTATCTATTCCGATTCCACAAGTCTTCATGGATGAATGAACAAGGTCTCATACACAAAATGTTTTCGTCTCTATTTCAGGATCAAAAGCTGAACTTAGAACAGATGGTGCTTGAAGGAAAGTTAAAGGAAGCGCTAAATCTATTGGACAATATATAGATGTATTCTTTATAGGATAAGCAATCCAATTTTCTAAACTAGGTAGTGATTTCATAACGTCCAAAAAGAAAAGATGAAAGGCTAATCAGTCTACTTCTAATAAAACTATTTTCTACAAAAGCACATACAGAAGTAAACTAAAACAAGGTTATCAGAAATTACAATCACAAAATGTTCTTTATTATGTAATTCATTTCATTTTCTATTTTCAAGTTTCAGGAAGTGTAGATAATTTTCTTCTTATGTTTATTTATCTTGTTGCTAGGTAATAAGGTATCTTGTCTGCTATTTTATGATTAGTCAGATGTCGGTTAATCATGACCACTCTTATTTGTACAGTGACCTTTCATACATCATTGGATTGATCGTTCTGGAAGTGAAGTTGTAAGCATATTAACAGTTTCGAGACTATACATAATTTACGCATATCCAATGAACTTGGAGGAACATAAATGGAAGTATCACTTCCAATGAACTCAAATTGTTGTGATGGAATGAGCGATACGACAACTTTGGTTTGTTTTATTTATAGTAAAGAGCAGTTTTTCTTTTCGGAAGTCCAGGGGAATTGCTAAAGCAACATTTCTGGGAACTCCGGGAGAATGCTATGAGCAGATCAGTACTTTTCGAAATCCTGAATATAATTACATTCACAACATTGTTCGGGATTTCGTTTCTTTGTTGTTTCATTAGGCGCTGTGTTCAAACGTCTTTTGTTAAAGACTAGTCGTTTTGTCTTTCGTTTGTTTATGTCGTTACGTCTTTGTTTCAGAGTCAACAGTTCTGTTGTTAAGTGATGTTTACGTACCGATCGGTACATGGAATTCTCTGTACTTCTTATCTTTCGAATACACATGTCTATGGTTCAAGTGTTAATAATTTGCTGGTGTCTAAATTACAACTGTGAAAGAATTCTATCATCCATATTAGGTTTTATGGCTGATTTTTGTGTTTAATCGAGACCTACATTAAGGTTACGAAAGTCTGAACGGGGAACAAAAAAAAAAGCTATTTGAACCTTATTTGTCTCACAGCGTGGAAAAGTTTGGTGGTATAATTAACGTATTTCTACGACTCTGATTGGATTGTTTCTCATATTGTTGAAGAATGATGTCAAATATCAACTCAACATTGCACTTTTACAATGAAAAGCTATTTTTGAAAACGTTCAATGGGCCTAAATTAAATATGACAGTGAAGCCGCCCTTTAATAATTTACAGACCCTTGCATTTGAATCACTAATTTTGCACCAGCAGTGTTTCTTCAGTGTCATGCAAGTCGACGATTGTGGAAGTGAAATGTCGCAATACTAACACACACACACACACACACACACACACACACACACACACACACACACACACACACACACACACACACACACACACACACACACACACACACACACACACACACACACACACACACACACACACACACCTATACAGGTCTACCCACCAGAAGTGGCACCCTGGTGGTGCACACACACACACACACACACTCGCGCGCACAAAAATCATTTATTGAACATATTGTCAAGGAGATATTAAGCTCAACTACATAAATATCTACGTTTACTTCGACGATGGCCTGTCAAGTTTGTAGAGAAACTTTTCCGCAAGTCATCTGATTCACTTGCCATCGTGACAAGACAACGAAGCAAGAATTTACCAAACTGTCAAAAGTCACCTCAATGTTAATGGTTTTAATAGTAGCGTCAATAGTAGAATAATAGGATGCTAGAATAATAGGATAAGACTTAAATTATCTAAGACCAACGAGTGATTGAGTTTAAGAAACAAGTAAGCATTGATAATTTGATTAGTTCTTTCTCATGCGCTGCCATTTGTATTAACTTGCAGAAACCAAAATATTGTCTTATCGAACTAAGCAGGCGTACGACATTAAACATAGATGCCTAAAGGCCATAAACAAATCAAAAATTCTAAGTAAGCGGACTAATGTTGTGATGCCAGGCTAAATATTTTCAATCATCGATTTATACTCCTCTTCTAACTTTCTTGCTTTAATCAGTGTTTTCATTTCTTGATTATATTTTATATCTTGACCAGTATTTTCGTCCTAAAGTTTCCCACTATACACTGGTTTGATAATGATAAGTTCCTTTTTTTCTTTTTTTGCTATTTTTTAGCTTATGTATGCATTTTTGACTACCAGAGCTATTCATTCCTATCGATGATTTGACTTCCTTCTGGTGGTTTATATTTCGTTCTTATTTTCAATTTAAGATTAATGTTTTATATTTTCGTAGTAATCAAATCATCTTATAAAGTACACAATATTAGAGTACAAAAATTAGTTGTTTTTAAAATATTTTTGTATTTTCCTATTTCTTTGTTGTCATGGCACCTACTTAGAAAGATAAATTTAATGCCTCTTCGTATTATAAACATCGGTTCGTAAGGAGCGCGCATAGTCCTTATTATTTAATTAGATACGGAGATAGAGGATTTTATCTAATAATGTTACACATAAGTTCTTATGTTGCTCCATCGTTTGCTATAAGTAATTCGTATAAAATGCCCTTAATTATGCTTGCATTACATGAGTATTATAGTTAGTAATATAACAATACATTTTATTTTACCTTCTGTTGGCTCTTGAGCTTGACTTCTGACAATTGAATTAAAGTTAGCAGCATTACTTAAGTAATTTTACAACATATCTGAAACAGTGGTTTGAAAATACCATAATAACGAAAATTGAACTCATTATTAAGACATTATTGCATCTTGTTATTTTCAGTATTATCAAAGTTATTAATGGCAACCTAACTTTCTAATTTCACTTATCCAAATCTTATCTTTTCGCCTTTTATTTTGTATTTTAGTTTACTTCCTGATCACGACAATAAGTGTTTGAGATATTACTCGAGATGATAACAATTACTGTGAACACGTCAAAGACGGCGAAACCTTGCCCTATTTAGAGTGACATAAAGTAATATGTTGAAGTAAGGAGAGTTGAGCTTAATACACAGTGTTCAAAAAGTCTTGTCCTCTCAACTTTAACGATCTGTAACTCTGGAGTGGTGTGTTGCATTTGAATGCGGATTACATGCCAATGAAGAGCCATCTTGTGACCTAATTGTAAGATAAATCAGAATCCCCCAAAAGTCGCTGACGTCACGTAGGTGCAAAAAGAAAACTGAACAAAAGTGACTTTTCGAGTTAGAATGTAATCTTAAGCATTTATTTTTTAAATTTGTGTTTAAATTTTTATTAAAGCTATTGGTTAAGGATCGATTAAGATCAATTCCGGATGGTCACTATGTTTTAACTAACGGCAAATCAACATTTAATGACGTAACAGAAAAATCATGGTTTTCGGCTAATTTCCTTGTATGTCACAACACTGTCGTCATAATACTCCACCAAATGATTTATCAGGGATGTACACTTTGCACTGAAGTAAAAGAAATCAAGAAATCCATAATGTTTAGTAACGTTAAAAATAAGAAATGTAACTTTTAAATTATTGTGGTTTGCATCCTGATTATAACAGTATTTTACCAGTTCATTGAAAGTTTGTTGTCGGAAGACAAAGGTGGTTTGAGTTTTGTGTGCGAGTGGAGATGTGAGTAGGAAGTGCTTTGTGATTCCGTGTGTGATCTGACGATGAAATGAGTTACACCATTGTGGATCGTACTTTCATTGTAGTGAAATATTTGGGAATAAACAGTGTTGAACATGTTCAAGAACAATTTGCGCTGCGATTTCCAATAGGACAGTTCCTCACAGGAAGATAATAGTTCTGTTGCAAGACAAATTCAGATTAACAGGAAGTGTGGCTGACAAACCCAGAGCAGGTAGGCCTACTTTCATGAACGAGGATTACATAATCAATATGAACGTTCCCACAGAAAATCTTTGAGACAGTTATCGGCAGAAACAATAACTTGAAAATCGACACTCCATGATGCGTTGCGAAAGAAGCTTAAGTTTCGTGCTTATCATCTGTGTGTTGTGCATGAGTTGAAGGAACCGGACTTTATAGACAGAACCGGATTTTTCAGTGGTTCCTTCGTAATTTTAGGCCTCAAGAAGAACTATACAAAGTTTAATTTACGAATGAGGTCTGGTTTCACCTGTCCGGCTATGTAAATAGCCAAAACTTTAGGATATGGGCAGCTGAAAACCCACATGCGTTTCACGAGTACCTCCTTCATTCACAAAAAAAAAATGGGGTGTTGTGTGCTATCTTAAGAAGACGCATAATAGACCCTTTTCTTGCTGGAACTGTCAACAGTAACGTTTATGTTAACATAATTCATCAATTTGTATCCTTGTTGGAAGAAGATGAAAGGGATATTTGGCTGCAACAGGATGGTGCAACCTGTCACAGATCAAATGAAACAATGGATGTTTTGCGATAATTTTCCAGGACAGGATCGTTGCAGAAGGGAAGTGCCCCCTCGTTCTCCAGAATTATCACCCCTTGACTATTTTTATGGGTTATTAGAAAAATGTTGTCTTTCCACATAACATACTTCAGCAAAACATTGAACAAGCTGTCAGGGAAATATCACCTGTAACTCTGAGAAAAGTTTTCTCAATTTGAGTCCTCACCTGAAAATTTGCTTGGAGGCGGCACTTCCAGTACATTATGTGAGAAGTTTCGATGCACAGTGTTTCCAACCTGTTAGGTATGTAATTAAATGTGTTCTTTTATCTTGTAAAAATAAAAATTATCTTTTAAGATTTCTTTTACTTCAATCCAATGTGTACATCCCTGACGCATCACTTGGTGGAGTATTATGCTGACAGTGTTTTGACATACAAGATAATTAGCTGAAAACCATGATTTTTCTGTTACGTCATTAAATGTTGATTTGTTGTAAGTGAAAACATAGTGACCATCCGGAATTGATCTTAATCGATGCGTAACCATTAGCTTTAATAAAAATTTAAACATAAATTAAAAATAGAAATGCTTAAGACTACATTCTGACCTGAGAAGTCACCTTTGTTCATTTTTCTTTTCTCACCTTTGAGAATTGATACACTGCCTACGTGACGTCAGCAATCTTTGGGGATTCCAATTCATCTTAAAATTAGGTCATAGGGTGGTTCTTCATTGGCATGCAATCAGCATTCAAATGTCACTCAGCACTCCAGATCTAAAGCTCGTCAAATTTCAGAGGACAAGACGTTTCGGACACACTGTACTTCATCAACAACTGGATTCATTATTTATATGACGGTTTTAAATAAGAGAATAGGAAAAGGTATATATAAAAAAGAAGTCTGCAGTAATATCTGAACTAAACCGAACTATTTTCAACATTGATATCAGCTTTGATACAATACATTGAAACGTAATACCGTGAACTTGATTTCTCTCAGTATTGATGTCAAATATAATGCGATCATTCAACATTTTTAAAATAAGGAACATATAATATTGTAATATGTTTACAAAATATTATTTTATTAAATTTATGTTATAAAAATTGCTTCCTTAGCTCTAGCACCTATGTGAACATAGTGTATTTTATATTTTACAAATTTAAAAACAGAACTTAAAAATTTAAAATTACTAAATAAAACTGGAATTGATGTCACTGCTTTCGTTTGTTTTCCAGTGGCAGCCTAGTCATCCATAGAGCGGTAACTCTCCGGCTAAATGTACATGATCTGTACTTCTTTGGTTCCATCGTCAGAACACAGTTGTCACGTTTTTGTTCGAATTTGATTTTTTATATCTTTAAGGCATCTTGGGCTCAGGACACAGTTTTTGTTTAGTTTTTTTAGTCTATATAATACTTAAAATTGTTTAAGGATATACATTACAACTATTATGTTACACGTCTATTGTAATGGATGAACATAGTATTTATTATATATTTTAAATATTTTATTTCACGACATTGAGTTCTCACTCTCTTTGCAAATTTGTGACGGTGAAAGCTAAACCCAGTAGTGGGACATCCTCAATATCTCCAGACTCGGCTCCTGTGAGATAATATTTTTCCCCCGAAACTCAGAAAGGACACGAGAGGAACGCGATTCGGGATAATAGAGGATACTCAAGATACAGTGACTGATTATCTGAAAACAGTACCACGACAGAAGTTTCTGAAGTGCTTTCAAAATTTGTATTAACAACCATAAACGGTGCAGAGATCGAAATTGATTAGTCCGAATCCGTCTGTGTTACTGTTTAATAGTAGTAGCGTTGACTTCATTACGTAATTGGCACAATTTATTAGGAAATAAAGCGAAAATCGATTAGAAATTTTTCTTATTAACCTTGTAATCATATATTTTCAGCTCTTGATGTCTTGTTGTGTTATAGCGAAATCTACGCGCTTAGCAAATTTGCCGAAATTCAACAGAAAGAGATATATTCTTGTGTTTAGCCAATCTTTTTCTGTTTTCGGTCTTGCACTTATCACAAAAGACTATCATGCAAGTCTGTGTGCCACTGTACTTATCTTAAAGTAGTTTGAGGCATAGTTGCTTAAAGGCCATAAATAAAATTAAAATTTAATTGTATTAAAGTAGCGATTTTTAGTTTCTTCATTACATAAAGTTTGAGTCACGAGTGAATCCTCTAAAGTATGTAGAAGTGTCATAGTACTTCGGACACTCCCTCAAATTTCCATTTTGAAAATGAGTATAATTCAAGTGTAATAAATGTTTCTTCCAGGTGTACCTTAATTAGGACAAGCGTTTCCCAGGGACACGCAGCAGCAGAAGCCCTGCAGGAATCAAGAAATAATAATTTAACATTCCCAATACATTCTGAAAATTAGAGTTCAAAAGTGACGTTATTTCTATACAGGATTTATGTTTGCTTAAGATGACGAAGTAAAAATGTTTAAAAACAGTTTTGTTGCAGACTCCGGCAAGACATAATAGAGTACTACAATGTCACTGACATTGGTGATTATGCAAATGGATACTACGTCACTGAAAACTTCCATAGTGTAGGTTTATTTAATTTCAAATGTTTAACCTTCTATGTTGTAAATTGTTCAAATGTAAAATTTGATATGCAGGAAAGAGAATTCTAATTCAAATTGTGATGTTTCTAATACTACATGTAGGTAATTGTGTTGTTCACCCTGAGTGTTTCTTTGACTTTAACTTCTGTTGTCTCTAACGTTATTCCCCGTACAAATGATACTCTGTTGAGAGCGTTTCCTTCTAGATCAAAATCACGGAGCTCTTCCCCCTAGAAGTCTTACCCCACCCTCTCTGACACACATATACACCTACACGAATAAACAATTGGACCGGGCAAGGAATTGCAATAACTCTATTTGAACTTCCCGCGAAGCTGTCTCTGCTCCCAATTATCTCACTTAATACCAACCCAGACTTCAAGTACTGCAAATCTCCTCGAACTAGGGTAACTGTAATCGTGCTGATCAACTATTTTGTTTTCACTATTATATGATACGTAAGATATCTTAAATGAAATACTCTATGTCATACTTATATAGGGTAAACATATATTCTTTCATAAAACTTCTATAACGTACATCACTAAGCCCGCAATTCGAAATATAAAGTACAGCATCTAACTTCATATAAAGATGCAACAACAATGTCTCAATAAATTCTGAAATTAATAAAAAAGTATTGACATTGTTAATTATTTAAAAGTAATAATATTATTTATATCTTTTTATCCGTTAAACGATTCCATTGCCCTTTTATTTAAATTTTCATAACTTAATTCTGAAGTAACCGATTCTGAAAACCTGAAACTGAAAAATATATTACCCCTGCTTCAAAATAGTCCACACTAGAATCTAAAACATTAACCTACCTAGAACTGGATTCATACATTTCTCTCCCCTCAAGTATAAAGGATCTTACTTCAAAATGTGCTCTAGTTTTGATTCCAACCTGATCTTCCAGCATCCTATCACCCACAAGACGTACTCGTTCCGACACTCCCATAGCTGTATTCCCTCCAACCTTATTTACCTCCGACGCTTTAACCCCTATTCGTTTCTCTACATTGCCTAAACTGAAACACCTCCAATCCTCCGCATTAACAACCATCGTTATTCCTCAAAATCACAACAGAGTCATCTCCCCATACCCGAACATATTTCTTATCACGACTTTTGAGGAAACCTTCCGTGTAGATATCCTGCAAATTCTCAATGCTTATTCATCTGCCATGGTGAGAACGTATATCCTTACTATCCGCCAACCATGAATCTGGCAGAACTTCAGGTAACTTCCCTGCACCTTAGCAACAAACGTAACTGGTATTCTTGGGCACCCTCTTACAAGAACGTTTTAGGTCCCTTGTCCTAAATTCCTGCCTCCAGCATATACCACAAGCATTTTCAGCAAAGTTTTCCCGCATGTAAAATACCATATACCAACTTTGCAGAATGGTGTCGCCAGATTTCTGAAACGGGGATTCTCTCCAGACAGAGTGAAAATTCTCGTCCAGGCATAAAAATTCTTTCCATTTTCTCAACTCTAAGAGAATTTTAAAATTAAACTTTGAGGTGATTTCTATTGTGATGTTTGCATTAAACTAATTTTCATCTATTTTGTTTCCCTTGTAAGTCCTCCTGAACACCTTCCCCCACCTTCAACGCGGGGTCTCGCGATATTGTAGTTACGCCCCTAACCTTTTTAGTTGGTCCCCTTTCTTTATTTCCTGAAAAGTATTTTGTGAATTTTTTATTCTGTATTATTTCTCTCATTTTCACTCCCATCTCTTCTAATTAGTTTTCGTTAGTTTTCATTTTGTTACTATTGACACTTTTGGTTTCTCCCTGGGATTTACCTTCAACACTTTAGGACTTACTCTTTCCAAACTCCTCTTTTCGTCCCCTGGCTTGTCTGCAAAAATCGCTCGGATATTCAGTGGATTCTAGTGTTCTACAAACCAGAGACCAACAAGTGTCAACAGAATTTACACGCAACCATTTCGTCTTCCTTTGACTATCTTTAAGTGCAGGTGGACAGTAAAACTTCGTCAAAATTCCGCATGGTAACAATATAACAAATTTATTTATAAGAAAAGGATTAAATATGCAACCTGCATGTCCTACATGAATTACTGGTCACGGCTTTCAAAGTTATGTAGCCTTCTACATTTCTCTTTGTTCATTTGTTTCAACATTTAACTTTGAAAAGATCAGACCAAATGAATGTTATTGCCTGTAATAGAACTATAGCTTACGCCCGTCCCGATTTAACTTTGAGACTCCACTTTTACTGTCGCCAATTTGTCTACTTTCGAAGGTCAATGAATCAAAACTTTTACTAATCTAGGAAACTGTTCCTCTTTTCTTCCGACTGGAGGCTTGAATACGTTTTTAGATTCGTTGCTCCTGCCTGTTGCCGCATTACCGAACAAGGAAGCGGAGGGGCACAATTCTCACTTCCTTAAGCATTTACGTTTATTTAAAGGAAGTTCTTCTCTTTACACAACAGGGAAAGGTTATTCTCTCCTGTCTGTGCTCCACCGTATAATTTACATCGGCATGGATAGACAGACTTACGCTTCTCACTTCATACCTCAAGGGTTACTTTAACAAACTTGGACGCTTCCCCATGAAAGCCGGTCCGTCGTCCTCTTCTAACCCCCTTCCCGTCTCTTGACAGTGCTTAACGAGGTTCCTTTTCGTATATCGAACCAGAGACATTTTAGTTGGAGTGAGTCTGCAAAGACATTTGAGCTTTTTCGGTTTATTGTTTTGTCACATTTACTACAAACAAAATGCTTTCCCCTTCCAACAAGCCATTAAAGAGCAACTCTTCTGTACTCACTGCATACAGATATTAATTTTAACTTCTCTATACCATTTTTCCCGCACAGTCTTCATGTACTGAGTTTTCCTTGGTTTAAAGAAAAAACCTAGAACAATCCCATAGACCAACCATGATGACCTAAAATAGAAACTCCCAGAACTCCTTTAATATTTATATGTAAGCATTACAAAGATGTTGCTGCCTCCTATGAATTTTCCAAATCTGAACTTATCTCAAAATAGACGGTCACCCCTCTGAGCAGGGTTTCGCCGGTTAAAGCTGCTTGTTCTACATAGTGGTGGTTTTCGCATCTATCCTTTACAAAAGCTTCCTTCCAACAGAAAAGACCTCAGCCACCGCTTGGCTTGGCTTTTATATGCCGGGTCTCTATTATCAAAAGCACAAAGAAAAAAGCTGAAACAGGTAGCCCGCCTACGTGACTGAAGAAATGCAAATTGTCTTCAGACCAAGCGTTCTTATTTTTAAGACTATAAGGACAAATATAGTAGTGACCTCGGTGCTAAAACTAAACATAAAGTAACAAAAATCCCAGTAAGATTTCCCCAAAACTACATCAAGATAATATAGCAAGAAATGCATACAGTTTAAACAGAACTCAATTAAAGAATGATTTAACGTATTCAACATTTGATTACGCTGAATATTAATTATCAAAACATTACTGTAATTCCGTTTAATCGAATTAAACTGAGTGGCTATTTTCAATCGTCACATTATTTATAGTAATGTTATTTCCCCGTTGGTCTTAACTCTTATGTTTCCTTCAGGAGCCTCTTTATGACTCCCAGTTACTCTTCACTCTCTTCACATTTCTGTGCTTTTTTCCTCCTACTTGTCAACACTGTTACCTAATTTTTAGTATGGCAGCATAACCACTCCTCGTGGCTGCTACTTTCTAACATCGTTCAATCTTTTTTCTTCTTGTGACCATACCTTATCGGCGAAAGCTAACTACTTTTTAAAAAAAAAAAATTATGTGAGTATTTGTGCACCTCCAACTATGATGCCCTATTTACATATATATGTAACCCCTTTTCTCTACCTCATTTTATGATAACCATACAGTCTATATTAAAAGCCTTGAACAAGCTCGGAAATAAATTTTTAGATACATCCTAAAATGAATTTGTACATTGAATCCTTTGATTCTACGTTGAACATGAGTAGTTCTTGTATCTAATATATTAACAATTTCCTAAAAAAATAATTTTGTTTAAAGTTTTCTGCTTTAAATGTTAGAAAGGCTATGGAAAGATAGGATGTGTTGGAAAGAAACACAAAGAAAGAAGAAAATTGTCATAGCTGCTTTCGCCATGCGGAGAAGCAAACCTATAATCCTCTTCACATTCATGTATTTAATTAAAATGTTTGGCGTTTCTTCGATCTACACCCGTCGCATTACGATATTTGCTATCGAACCACCGCGGTGCACCGACTTAATTATGAATAACATTAGATTGTGAATATACCTCGGACTGTACAATCAATCAAATGCACTTTATTACAGCAGAAGTAATTCAGCCGAGAGCAAAGCTGCTCTGCTACCTAACCCTTGTCAGTATTACAAAATTTAATACAGTGTAGATTAAAGATAAAGAGACGAAGTAAAAACAAAACTTGGAAACAATATACCAAAAATAGCACTTGTACATGAAGTAATGTAATGTGAAATAAAAGAACAATATATAGGAATATGTAATCAAAGAAAAGTAAACAAACTCAGAATTCAAGACCATCTCTTAAAGACTAAGTCGCTGATCCCTAAGTAGGAAGAATTTAATCTATGTTTAAAATTTATTATTCACTTCGAACAAAAAACGACTTTCATAATTCGACCATGTAAATAAGATTAGTACCGGAAAACTAAACAAAAATTACCTTTATAAAAATATAATGCAAGAGACACAAGGCAAACAATAAAACTCAGATAGGCATCCCCTTGCACCAACCCACCACAAATAAACTAAAAAGAACATATAAGAATATTAATATCAGTCCTGTAATTATGCCACCCAAAACGTTAGAGGAAAGTTCCATTCAATACAAAAGTTATTTTGTGCCTAGGGATGTTGGCAGCGGGTACACTAATTTTCGTGCCAATGTGGAGAGAAATATTTAGGCAAAATCAAAAGAAAATTTAAGTTCAGTCAGCACGTCCGAAACTGGAAGAGCTGATTGGGGAATGGAGGAGACTGCATAACGAAGAACTTCACGGACTTTACGACTCACCTGATGTTGCAATATCCACGACTAATGTGAGCAGGTCAAGGGGAAGAAACAAAGATTATTTTCCATCGTGGTTGGTAAACCGGAGGGAAAGATACTTTAGGAAGACCGAGAAAATGTTGGGAGAATAATATTAGAAGAAATCTTCGTGAAGCAGGTACTTGTGAAGAAAACTGGCTTGATCTTGCTCAGGATAGAATCCTATGGAGAACGTTTGTTACTGTGACGATGAACTTGCGAGTTCCGTAAGCCATAGAGTGAGTAAGTAACTAATTTTAATTGTGAAAACTCGTATAGATATGCAAGTTTACACACCACTAATATATATTCAAAACATTTATCCGTTTTGCGAAGAGCAGGAGTTGCCGTATAGAATCTTTTGGTATCGAAGTGTTGGTGAGACCTAAGTACTTAACTCGGTTCTTCTTTTCCCATCACCTGAAGAAGCTTCATACAGCCGTTTGAAATACCGTAGAAATGGCTTCCAGAAGAGAAACAAATAAAATGAAATCTGTTCTAAGAACGGAAAATTACTGGTCGTATATTTTTTACCAGCATAGATATGTAATTTTGAGTTCCAAATCCTGTCTTTAAAACATTAGGCTACTTCCACTACTTTGATGACATCATATTAGTATATAGAAATGAAGAGAAACTAATTATTTCTATGGTTTAAGGAATTCGCAAGTTCATTGCCACAGTAACAAACGTTCGCCATTGAATTATATCCTTGACAAGTACAAAGGCAGTTTTCATCATAAACATCAAGGTCACGAAGATCTCAAGGACCTCTTTGCCTCCACCTATCAATCACGATGGGTATAATCTTCTCTCCCTCTATAGCTACATGGTCCGGCCATCTTAGCATTCGTGATTTCCACATTCTTACAAGATCGCATGACGTACACAGTCTGTGAATTTGTTCATTAACTAGTCTCCTCGCATTCTCCTTTCATCATTTTTGACGATGCTGCCTTAACTTTGAGCGCCTGTAGCTCCGAAATTAATCAAATTTCGGATTTTGTTCAAAGGAGCTTTTTTCTTGTTTTCTTGTAAATAATCACCTCCAAAAGCTTGCATCATTATTTTAGGGACACCCTGTCACCTGTATATGTTAGTCAGACTTCGCCCATCACTTTCATTATTATAATTCATATTAGAGATGAGTTCTCGATACTTTCGATACGTCGATACCGCTGATACTGGCAAAGTATCGGTTTCGATCGATACCTCAACTAATGAACTCGATACATTTTCGATATTTTCTGGTATTCATATCTTTATAGATAATCCCATTGTTGGACGTTACAACTTATATCTCAGAGTCAAAGCTTCGTAAATTTGAATTTGAATCTTGTTTATGGCCTTTGGCCATCTATAGCTCAAGCCAGAATAGGTAGGAGAAAGGGTGCGGGAAGGAGTCAGACAATGTCTAACTTCAATGTACCATCCCAGTATTTGCCATGTATGAATGAAGACAAAACCTGGAAAACCTCAGTCCTGCAGAAAACCTGGTTCTGCAGCTTGGTTTCGCTTCCAATATCTCCCGAATGCGAGACTTACTTATTCAAAAGGATATAATGGACTTAAAGGTGGTAATTGAATTAAACGTTTGTGTTTACATGTAACGGTATATTACGTATAGTTGATTCGTATCTATTGGGCTTGTAGTCTAAAGAGGATATAAGTATCGTATGGAGGAAGGTCTGTCTGATTCATATGAAGTTACACCATACATTCTTTGAAGTTACTATCTTTGATTGATATCTCATTCAATAAACGTAATATATAAATATAAACATTGGCATTCGTATGTATACTTCATCCTGGATCTGTCCAGTTACTTATGATTGTTCGTAGTTCTGATTACAGTTCAACATTGAACATATATGCAAGTAGCTGGACATTAACTTTCTTATAATTATTGCTATAGGGTCTAACTCATTCAATATTCAACAGATGACCTACTTATCATTCTATCCCTTATATATATATATACTTTGAGATGACAAAAGAGTATAACAGGATTATCTGTTGCACATTATGATATCGCGAACGTGGGTATTGCTTCTAAGCCAATGATGGTCTACTTGAGATATCCGGCCACTCAATTTATACAACAATTATGTGGATCATCTCATTTACAATTTACTTTTTGTCTCTTATAAATGAAAATTATATTTATTGCTTTTCAGAAGAATCTCCCCTTTCGCCTGTAAATCAAAAGACAGTCAAACTCTGCATCATGTGACTACCAACAGTATGCAGTATCTCCATTTCAACACCTCCGGTCCATACCATACCAAATGCTCTCTTCCATATGCTCTTGCTGTCCGGGTCTCCCGCATCTGTTCCTCTGATGATCTGCTCCAAAATTATTTCAGTACCATATCCTCAGCTCACACTGACCGTGGATATCCCAAACGCCTTATCCGTAAACAACTGGACAGTGCCAGAAATCACTCGAACCGACCTCCCTGCAAAGCTCCCTCAGCTATCAATCTTCTCACCCAGTACCACCCCAGCCTTCAGGTCCTGGAAAAAATCATTAAACTGGCGCACCCTATACTCACTGCGCCACCTCAAACTGAAATAGTATTCCCGTCCTGCCTCGAAATAGACACCGCAGACTTCCGTCTCTCAACACGATTCTCACCAGAACTGGATCAAGCCCGCAGCCTCTCCCTAAACCTGACAAGTGCAATAGACTCCGCTGCAGTACCTGTTCTATTTTTGATCGCAGTCTGACCTTCAAACATCCAGTTACACAAGACGTACTCTTTCCGACACTCCGGCAGTTTCATATCTTCCAATCTCATTTATCTCCTACTCTGTAATCTATGTTCCGCTTTCCACGTTGGCGAAACCAAAACTCCTCTAACAATCCGCATTAACAACCATTGCTACTCCTCCAAATCATAATTTCTGCATCTCCTCATACCTGAACACACTTCTTATCACAGCTGCACCTTTGACGAAACCTTTCGAGTCAGAATCCTGAAAATCCTGAACCCTGATTCACCTGGCACAGTTAGAAAAAGTTGGGAGCAGACGTACATCTCTATCCTTTCCGCCAAGCATTAACACGGCCTCAACTGTATGTAACTTCCTGCAGCGCAGTTTCTTCTTTTTCTTCCATTCTCTTCTTCGTGCTGCCTAGTCGCACTTTCATCCTATTTTTCAATATTGTTTCTTTATTCTCCCTTTCTCCTCCATCTTTATAATTATTATTATTATTATCCCCTTTGATTCTTTACCCTCTTATTCCTTCTGGAAGCCCCTTACCTACTCGTAGTAACCTTTGCACTTTCTTCTCCGTTTGGGAACTTTGTCGATACCTACTGCTTTTGATTTTATTCTGGGAATAGCTGATAGAACCTCTTTCGGAACGACACATATAAAATTTTGTTCCATTCATTCTGTTGATTCAGATGAGTTTTATTTGAGTCAGTACTCTTCGTTTGACTCTGGTAGTTAATTTTACAGAAATGACAATTAAGTTTGTCTGACGAAAATTTATCTCCGATTTCTGTAAAAGTTTGTCTCTTCAAGATACCAAGTGACTGTAAATTTTTCCAGACGGATTTCAAGTTAGTGAAAGCACACATAAATTCCCGCGCAAATTTGATCTTAGACTTAGATCCCGCGCAAATTTGCTGGTTACAACGGTTTCTCAGAGTTTTTTAATTTATTGGGCCCACCTTCAACCCCTGTCTCTTAACATTCTTTATTCGGATTATGCTGTGCACTTCCAATGTGGTACATCTCGGACAGTTGTTCACCTTCCTCAATCTGGGACAGCCTTTCCATAGAGATTTTCGGATTGCCGGAATTCCGGTACCCCGAGAAGCTCCTTAGTTCCATAGTTTTGAACGTAATATGGTGTGGGATATTTTTTTGACCAGGCATCCAGAATGTTCTCCTGGTTTTTGGTTTCCCATGTTGTTGTAAAGATTGCTTTATTTATTGAAAACACAATAACACTTATACGGCACAGACAACACAGGACATCACAAACAAAGTTGCTGACTCAAGTAGTGGTTCCACTAATATAAAAGTTTGATTAATTATAGTTTAGTTATGCACAATTCACTTGCTTTTACGTTGCATCTCCTGCTTGTCTATTTGTTCATTTTATTCGTTCCTTCCACACACACCACACTACACAAAGTTACACTACACATCGAGAAATTTATATTCACTTTCGTTTGTGTCATTGTTTTGGTTTCCGAAACGACGGCACTAAGTATCCTGTATTATATTGTTGAATATTGATTTTATACATGTTAATGTTTCCTATTACCACACAACACAAATAGAAAAATAGATTAACATAGAGTATTTTAAGAGCGTCCTCCTGTTACTGTAATTCCAACAAAAGGGCACTCAGTGGAAAGTTTATCACTGGTTTCCAGTGGTTATTCACTCTCTTCACTCTTCTTTCACACTTTATCATTTTATATTTATTTTTTATTTAGTTTCTTTGGTTGGATTATTTCACTTATTCATTATTCGGATTTCCGGTTTAAGTTTATGTTTACGATTTTCGATTTCAGTTACTTGCAATTCGCTTATTGGACGTTTGATTGTTATTTTTGCTTGTCTAGGTTAATTAATGTTTATTGCCTTAAATGTTTATATCACTTCCAATTATTATTCTAAGTTATTTTGTATTTTATGTTGGCTTTTAGGCATCACCTGCGGCCGTTCCCCTCCTTCCCCGAACAGGATGAACTTCATTCTGTGGTATGCTGAAATTTTACTTGGAATTCCTGGAGGACAGTCAAATGCTCTGCACTTCGCAGAACATCTTTGATTTCTCTGCCCTCCAGGGTTTTCCTTTCTTCCTTGCTATTTCTTCTGTTTGTTTGCATCGTAGCACTGTATGCTCCGTGGTGGCAACCACACCACAGTAATGACACAGGTTATCCTCCACCAAATTGAGGTACTTAAGTTTGTTCCTATATGGCATATGGCTCGTTAGGAAGTGAAGTAGTCCTCTTATTTCTTCTCTAATTTCCACCCTTTTAGCCACGCTTGGGAAAAAGACATAGTCTTCTCGCCTTACCTCTATTGTCCCAAACCTGCTGCCATGCACTCATTATTACCTCAACTATTTCTTGTTTAGGTTACATTTGTGTTCAGGATTTGCGTAAGTTTATTTTTGTTATGTTTTTTTAAACCAGTACATGACACCAAGTATCTTTATTTGGAGATGCATTGGGACAGTGGCTGCTGAAATTAGTAGTGCTTCCACTGGAGTTGTTCTTTATGCCCCCATCATACACAAAAGTATTCGAGCTGAACCTGTCCACAGTCTGTTTCTGCAAGGGTTAAGAATTGTGTCGATTCCCTCAGAATTTCTTCTACGCACTTTGAGGTACTTTCTATAAGTAGTATCTTTTACGCCATTAATTCGAGTAGCTCTTTAGTTAACCAGGGAGAAGGTGGATGTGAAACGTTTCCGTTTCAACGGAGCATGTGTATAAAGTAGTCTTAAAATATATTGATTTAGAAAATCTAGTTGTACATCAACATTCGGGAAATTATACATTTGTAGCTATTGTATGTTGGCTGCATCCTGCAGCAACGCCTCATCATTAATGTAACGCATACACCTGTATAACACAGTTTTAGCTTTAAATTTTGGTACAGAGATTGAGTATGGCACAAAAAGTAAATAGAGTCGACAGATGCCTGGTACTGGAAACTCGCCGAAATTTCTAATTTCACTTGTATGTCGAGTCAAAATGACATCAATTAATGATTGAAATGTGTTGGTGTGAAATGTTGAGCCGAGCGGGCAAGCTGTAAGACTAAGATTTCAGTATACTGCGGAGGTGGTTCATTTCAGAGTTTGATACAAGAAGATTATAGTTCATGTCTCCTAAAATTAATACGTTTTCGTGAAAAGGTATGAAACCTGATATTTCGTTCTCAAAGCTCCTAAAATTATCTCTAGGGATGCTAATAAACATATGCTAGTAGTAGTTTGTTATTTTCTAACAAGCATTCCAGAATAATATATTTCTTGCTGAAGGTGTATTCATTCAGCGACTTTGCAAGTGTTTCGCATTCAATTGTTCCCTCCAACTCCACCGGCACGTCAACCGTGTCTATCGTTTCTAAGAATTTTAGAACCGGATAAATTGTAGAGGGTGTCGGGGACGCCTCAAACGTTTCTGATACCAAAATCATGTGTATATTTGGCTGTGCTGGAAATATAGCTTCAAATTCTGTGAAGTGACTTAACAAGCTTTCTGCATTCATGTGGGCAACATTGAATGTGCCCTGAGGGTGCTTGGACAGTTATGTTTTCAGTAACTCATCTGTGGTCATTGAGTGATAAGATAGAACAGAGGGTGAGGGAGGGAAGAATGAAGACGCAAGTAGGTCATGCTTTGAGGGGAGGAGGGTGAAATACTTTGCAGTTCCGTTAGCTCAGGAAGTGATGTTGGCAACGCTACGAGGTTGTCAGATTGGCTATCGTCCATTCCGCGAAAACGAAAAATCTACGCTAAAATGAGGAAAAGTAAAACGAGTTACCCACCACCTGACAGTAATTATCACAAGTGATCTTCTATCTTGTAAGATTTGCATTTTTCCTCTTGTACACTAACACTGTGATGGATAACACACAAATTCACACGGCATAATCACACACACGGATACTTACACATTAAACACACACATATATACATACATACACATTAATCACACATGCATACACAAAATACACAATGATTGTTGTCACGTGACTCATACACAAATTACTTGAAAAGACACCTAATTGAAGAATTTTATTAGTGAATTTCTGGTTTTTTTTCTTCATCACTACATGTTCATTTAACTGTCACTATTTTGTTCAAGCACTAGTGGTTCAAAAGACTAAGGTCATTCCCAAGGCATATCACAAATTTTCTTTTCCTGAATTTACATATTTTTTTCCCATCAGAGGTCCAAGTATTGCGATAACCCGCGCTCTCCCTTAGCAGCTTTTGTCTTGTTGGGGTAAGTGAGTCAGTGATTAACAATTTTGTCCCTTTAAATTTCTTCTTGGCTTTCTTAATCTTGTCATGGGGATAGGAAATGAATTTCACAATGGCACTTCGAGCGCCATCCTGGACTAGTTGCGCCGTTGATCTCTGCTCCTTAGTCTCCAGTCGGTGAATCCTATCCACATCTCGTGAATTCGCACCCTTTTGTGTAAATGTCTTCTTGCAGTGTCTCCAGTCGAAGTAAGCCACTGATGATTAAACAATTTCTTCTGCTATACGGTTGCAAGATCATCAATGAGGCGTTCATGCTCACTCACTTGTTTCTCTAGATCGGTTATCTCCCTTTTCCTTGCTGGGGTTTCTTTGAATAATTCTTATTTCAAGCGTTCCAAATCATGAAGACAATTTGCAGAAGTTTCTGCCGATGTTGATTAACGGAATACTGTTTTTTCGACTTCCTCCAGTTTACTAAAAACTTTTTCTGCATTTCTTCGTACTTGCTTAACAGGTGTTCCGCATTGGGTACGGATTATCTCTTTGTCCTTGAGTGCTTGGAGGACGGGGGGCGACATGACTGAAAAGTTTGTCAAAGTTTGTTACATTTGACAGTGGCTGATATACACAATGAAAAACACATGCAGTTAATGTAGGTTGTTAAAGCATTTGTGCGTGTTTAACAACTACTGTATGTTGTAAGTTAGTTTTTCACCATTAGGTGTTTCTCAAAGAACTTTGCGCACGCCGCTCACTAGCTGTCAACATTTTTCGGAGGTTCTCATGGAAATGGATGGATTTAATTTGATACTCGGGATGCATTAAGTGATTATTAAATCTGAAAGTCCTGAAAGATGGTTTTATCCACTACAAGAGAAGTCTTCGGAGATGATAAAATACTTTTTTTTTACAAGACATTTGATGAGTAGTAAATATTTATAAGAAGTTTGTGTGCGTGAGTGTTTGTACGAACAGACGTTGAACCTATCTGCTTGAATCTTTGAAAGTAACTCGTCTTAGAATAGTACACCTTTCTTGGAAACCATTTAGCCTCTGAGACTAAGAAACAAAAACGTATAAGATGGATTAATAGAAAATCTAAATTTTGAAGGGAATAATGATTTATGTTTATAGCTTAACAATCGAAATAATTACTTCTTAAAAATTAATTGAAGCGTAACAATATGATGTTACTATGTGAATAGTCATTTCTATAAAGTTATTCTCTTGTAAAAAAATACGTAAAAAATACTTTACACACATTTCTTCATTTCATGACCTTCTTTCTTTCTTTCTTTCTTTCTAATTCACTACTTCCAGCAATGAAGGTAATATATTAAAAAAATATAAATTTTATTTAGAAAATATTCTTTAAAATACTATCTCTTGGATTGCGAATGGCTCTTATTCATTCCATACGCTAAACATTTTGAACTCCAAATCTTTGACGTTATCGTCGCTGGATTTGTAATACCAACTATGCGATCAAAAGTCTGAAATTGAGTTTTTGGTGTCATTTGAAAGAGAAGCACCCTCCCCTTCTTTTAAAATCACAGCTATTCAAAAATTGTTTCAACCAACGGTTTAAATTGAAAAACAATATCGGTTATGTGCTTGGTTCGTAATTAATGTTACATAAAATATAAGATTTCAACAAATTTTCCTGGTTGAAATTGAATAAGATATTAAATTGACTATACTTGCTAATGGATATTCCGATTACTCACGGCAATTAACATCGAAGTAAATGTAACAGGCGACAAATTTTATTGCACTCCTGAAAATTTGGTTAAAATGCACGTAACAGATATTGCAAATTTAACGATAATATGCCATTAGGTTATTACCAAACTAGTAGCGTTTTCTAGAAGTCTTGTGCTACACGATTTATAGATAGACTCGATTTCCAACCCTTGGCAGTGAAATTAGGATTCATCGTTAATTCGTAATTCAGTATTTTATTTTTAGCAATGTATGAACCAATCGTTTTGTAGGAAGTGAGCTAAGATAAAAGCAACCTCACATGTTAGTTATGTTGTACCGAGTTGTATAGAAAGCAGGAATTAAACTACTTTTTTCAGTATTTGCTCATGTAATTCTTTATTATTTATTTTCTATTTGGGCCGTTGAGGTAACCCCTTGAGCCGTGTGATAAAAGATGTCGCTAAGTATGCTCCCTCGGGAGCAGATATTTTAAGAAACGGCCAGTATTTGCTTTAGATGCAGTAATTAAACCATGATCCTAATATTAGCTTATTAGTTTCATTTCAGAAGATCTCACGGTATGTCCAGCTGTGGTCAAAGGTATTTCGTCCCGTGTCTTTAAAGAATATTTTCGAATTCGCGGAGATACCCCTCTCGTAAAAGGTAAAGACCGTTAAAGGTTTTACAAAAATTGAATTTGAATTAGTCTTTCGAAATGGTTATAATATTATTGAGATTTAAAAAAATTGTAGTACGTTTCTTACTAGCAGAAAATATTCGAGGTAGAATTATCGCGGACCAATAAAAATATATTTTACTAGTATATTCACATAAGTAGTATTATAGAAAAATATGCGTTCGGCATCTTTAAACAATAAGTGCAATAAATCTATAGCGTCTAAAATTTTTGTATGTTAATAATAAATATATACTAGAATGAGGAGGGACTGCTTTTCTCGCATCGTATTCTCTAAAGTTAAATAGAATATTTAACATTTTATGCAATGGTTCTAAACATGTGGTCCGCGAAAACACTTTTTCTTCACGGGTTTTGAGTAATCAATGACTAATCCTGTTTCTGTAAGAAGAGCACTAAATTACTTGTAGATCTTAATCGTGAAAAATCTTCTTATGTATAGCCTGAATCCGGAAATCGAAATATCCACAGGTTCAAATGAAGAGAATGGGAAATATTTAAACTACTTATTGTAGAACACTTTTTACGTTCGCGGAAGAAACCTGCTTAATAGCTAGTTCTTAGAGTACTGTTGATTCTATCTCAGAATTATCAGTCACAACAAGGCTTTCAGAATTAGATAATGATGTTGATCTAGATCAACATTCCTAGTAAATGTGTAGGCACATAAAATTACTGATGGCGTCTTCACCCTTTCCTTCGTTGCTCTTTACTGCTACTCTTAATTCTTCTCAATACTTTTCGCCGCATCCTTTGATGTTCTGACACTATTTGCATTAGCTGACTGTCTTGTCTAACTTCCTTCTGACACCTTTACCTAGGAATGTATTCTGATTTCGTTAAGTGAAAACAGTCTCTGTTTCTCTTGCAAAAGATGAGGAGGTAGTTTTCACTCCTTGGAAAGTTAGACGAAACACATTCCCGAATAGGAGTACCCTTCTATATATTTCTCAACAAGCCATCCCCTGAGTACAAAATCTACAACTGTTCGAAATAATCTTGAAGTACTACAACTTTTGTTGATTGTATATAACAAACATGTTTAAAATTGCTGCTTTGCAACTTGTGTTAACCAGTACATTCCTCTTGTACTAAGTAGTCCGTCTGAGCCATGGACGCCTAAAGACACTAAAGAATTTTAAAAATCCTGGTGAATAGTAATATAAACTTTCATCTATACCTCAACGCTATATAAAGTTACTTAGGAACTATATCATGTTTAAGCACATTGAAATTGTATGCTTGAAATGGAAGTTATCTTTAACATGTTCAATGATTTTCGTTCACAAGTAAAGAACTATTTACTGAGAAGTGTATTCATTCAATGCAGAATTATAACATACAAATTTATGTAAAGAGGAAATTATTCAAAATGAAGTACATACAGTATGTTTCTAGTATCTATAAAAAAGGAAAGAAATCATTTTATATATGGAGTTTAAACACTTTTAGTTTTACGTGTATTATTCAAATAAACTAAATAATATTAAGCAAAAAACAGAATACTTTCATGCAATAGTTAGATTGATATCATTATTGGGATTTTAAAAATATTTCATCTTGAATTTCCGTAATCAGAATTTAAGGTACTGAGCAGCGTGTAGCTACTCACTATCTCTCCAAAGCAGTGTATTGAGATCTCCAGCATATTTAGCTACTTAAAGCACCACATAATAATATAGTACCCATTGAAAATTAATTTTAAGAATCTCCTAAAAATTTCCAATTGAATCTAAAAATATCAGGGTGACTAAACTTTATATGCAGACAAAATCACTTCCGTGAATTTTAGTCTTTCAAAAATGGTTGGAACGTTGTTAATAAACTCAGTTTTGGAGTACATTTGTTAGTAGAAAATATATTTTAAATATAAGTTTAGCGTACAAATGTATATTACTAAACTATTACCTATAGAAATTTGAACGTTCGACATCTATGAACAATACATTGTATGAATCTAACAGCGTTTTCAATCTTACTATGTTAATCATAGACATGTTAGAATGTTGCCTCAAATACTAGATACCTATACTGCTACAATATTCTCTTAAATTAAGTTGAACCTCTTAATTACCTGTTACCATATTTACTTTGACCAATCATGGTGCGTGCAAATCTAGCCGTTTCTGTTCTGCAAGTAGAAGTGTGAACAACACGAAACGGAAATTAGTAGCTAGGACTGTTTACTATTCCCATTTCAGTCGATGACCTATTCCCAACTTTGTGGCAGGAGATGGATCCCACCCAGATAAAAGTTCTGAGGTTTGGAGTCGAAGAACTGCTACACGACAATTTTCACAGCTTCCACGTCATCAAAGTTTTTCCAACAGAAGGAGCTCTGCTATGAGCGAAAGAGCTGGTAGTCTATAGGGTCGAAGTCAGGAGAGAAAGGCGTGTGGGGTAAAAGTTCCAAACCAAAGTGCTT
>JAGDQP010024294.1:0-28133 GCA_022664845.1 Lepisma saccharinum | reverse complement strand
ATACCGGAGAGCAATTTAATACATTAGGTAATGCAAATGTTGGATTTCAAAAACGTAGTGCAATGGTTGCTGGTAGTGCCTCTATTGAAATGCTAGGGCGTCTTTTCACGGATATTACAACAATGGATCGTATTCTACCCAATAAAGTTAGTGTTCGAGTCAAGTTGAGTCGTAGTTAAGATGCATTCTGTCTTATGGCGACACAGGATTCTAATTGTAAAGTTCAATTGGAGGAAGTCATACTGTATGCTCGTCGTGTAGAAATCTCTGCTGATGTTGCACTTCAGCTAAATCGCTTTATGCTTCAAGATACTGTCAAACTTCCAATGACGCGTGTAGAAACACGTGTACATACCATACCTGAAAATGTCTCTACGTTCAATCTGGATAATTTATTTTTAGGTAAAGTACCTAAAGGTCTTGTTATCGGGTTTGTTTCAAACACTGCATTCAATGGTAGGTACGATCTTCATCCCTTCCATTTCCAGCGCTTTAATCTTAACAAGCTGGAAGTGCAGGTTGGATCTAAATTTCATCCTCCCAGTCCCCTTACACCTAATTTTGCTAATAATTTGTATATTCAAAGTTATCATTCTTTGATTTCTGTTACTGGTATATTTCATCAAAATGCCGGTCACACCATTACACCGGAAGATTATCCAAATGGCTATACGCTATATGCATTTATTTTATCACCTACCAATACATTGGACGACTCTACGTGGGATGTCGTCAAAGATTCGCTTGTCAATATTAAAATAGGGTTCAGTGAGCGTCTTCCACAATCAATTACTTGCGTGGTCTATGCACAATTTGATTCCCTGATCCAGATCGACAAAGATCGTAATATCTATACGGACAATAGTATATAAATAAATGTACCATACTTACACTAAATTTTAAATTATTAGTTGGCACTCTGTCTCAGTAAGTGTATAAAAGGTGGGGGTAAGTTCCTGTTTACATCATTACAACAACGGCACCATGAGGGCAATCATCCACTTTTCGGCGTTTGAGCAAACTGGTGAGGATGAGTTAATTGTCAAGGAATTGGCCATTGTGAATCCCGATGTCAATACAGTTCAAAGCTGGATGTTTAAGGCACCTTTTGATATTTCCCAATTACCATTAACACTCCAGTTCGATAACGAATATCTCGCTATGCACATTTTTGGAGTCGACTTGTCCGATGGTGATGTCGCATAGAAGGATTTTCAGCGCATACTTACCAATTATACAAAGCATATTCCTGTACTCTACACCCATGGACACCGGCGACAACAATTCCTGCAACGTATGCTGGGACGAAGTGTTATGAATCTCGAAGATTTGCATTGTCCAAAATCATCCAAATTACTGTTTCCTGAAAGTCATTGTGCACATCGGCATCATCAGTTTCATACATTTCGGTGTGCATTATATGAAGCATTGTGTTACAGCAAGTACTTAACATACCATGATTTATCACAATACGTGACCCCTGAACCTAAAAGTGTATATAACCCCACACCCATTACCCCAAGTCCCAGTGTACTTCATGAAGATGATGAAGAAGAGTGTCATTCCGTGTAACTATATGGACTGATCAAATCTTAAAGACAGTGTTACATGATTGTTTCAGTGCGAGTATATTAACTGGGATTTACTCTTTGAATCACCTACCTGCAATAGTAAAAGCACCAGCCGCTGTAATTGTTAATTTAAGTCCGTCTTATCAGCAAGGCACAAACTGGACCTGTATTGTCATTAATAAAAATAAACGTGCCTTCTATTTTGATAGTCTTGCACAAAAGCCGCCAAAATCCATTGTACACTTTCTTCAACGCAATTCCAGTATATATCGTGTGAATAACGTCCAGTATCAAGCTGATGATTCCGTTTTGTGTGGCTTATTCTGTCTGGTGTATATTTTTATAAAGTACGTAATATTAATATTCTAAAAACATTTTCAAAGACCAACTTACAACGGAATGATCAACTTGTACTGAATCATGTTAAAAAGATCCTGAAAACAAAACAACATTGTAAATATATATTTTTAATACTATGTAACCTTTTGTAGTAGAGTAGTTTTTCTGTAATAAAAACCTTTTACCTCCTATTTGTTTGAGTTTCATTTCATGAAATAAAACAGAACCAACACGTCCTGTGTAGTATACATTTATTTTCCAATCATGTTACAATTTCAATGTGGATTTACCATCCACTACTTTTAATGTTTGTACTTTGATCCAACATTGTGACTGTATGCAATTACGCAAGGCACATACATACTCTTGCACTGGTTGATGATAGGTACACTTTGCTATATCTACTTTGAAATTAAGTGTGCGTAAGGCAGGACATGCTTGATCTTCAACATTCACAAGATTCGTCAGTTGAAACACTTTACGCAATAACACCATCTTTTTATGACCTTTACAATAAAAGATGGCGCCCATTTCACATAGTTGCAATACAATATGGCGGATATGGGATACTGTATATCCATTCGACGTATTCCAGTCTAAGCCATGCAAATTATAAGTTAACCAGTCGACTTGTCGCTCATAACCAGTTGATAAATCAGAACGTTCACAAGGTAATTTCATAAGACAATGAAACAATAACGTGGCATCACATGCAACTAGACAAAATTCTCTAATAGTGTATTCCCTATCGGAAATTTTGAAACCTTGGACATCAATAATGTACTGCCTCGCACATAATAATCGTGAACCACTAGGATTCTGCTGTTCCAAAATTAAAGGTATCAATAACGCAATACACTCTGGGTCTTTTATAAAATGACGACAGACATTAAATAAAATGGTTTTTGAAATATGAGGATGACCCTGGTCTACGAAACGTTCATAATAGTCTTGGAAAAGTTCTGGATCGTTTATATGACTGTCAACATGTTGTGCAATCACAGTACCCGTATTCCACACGTACATGCAATTGTGTACTTTACCCAAATTACACTCTGAACACAAAATAGGATTGTCTTTTAAATAAGTACTTACTGTTTTCAATATGCACTTGTTCACAACATAATCGCCATTACAACTCGAACACTGAGCCATGATCACTACACAAGTCCACTACACACACAGTTTCACTATATATGATGATTTCTTCCAGTATACAGTTCACAAACACTGTCGCTTATTGGGACCGGTGGGCTGCACGATCTTTGTCCGCAAACATATCCTGCACCTTCCACAATTCGGTTTTCATTAAACGCTGAATTCCCCAATCCATCTTCTTTTTCAGTTCAGATGCGTTCGGATGCTTCTCCAAGTAGATCTTAAACAGGGCTTCCATCGTCTTGGGATCACGTAACGTGTACCGAGTTCGAGCCTCAAACTCGGGATACACCGCCTCTGGAAAGACGTCGGGTAACATGTACCCCGTTAAATGACCATGACATTCGTGCTCCTGCCGATCAGGACTGTTCTTCCAACATCCCAAACAAAGCAGGCTTTCTGAGGGCTTCCAGGCGTCAATGGCGGACCAAATACATGCCTCGTCCACCCAGCGCGGTGTGCACTTACACAACGGTGCGACTGGATATTGTCTGTCTGTAATGCGTACAACAGATGCTTCCATGGTTCGTCAGTAACTATGTCTCGTAATGGCAAGTCGTCTCCTCCTTGTAAAGTATCTAGCACTAAGCATGTCCGCCAATACCATCCCACCGACGCAGTACGCGTCTGCGCAACTCTGGGTGGGGTAGCCCTTGTTTCATTCGTGTGCGTGTAGCTAGCTCATTAGTATGCGTACAGTGTTTGCGTCGTTATTGGATTCGCCATGGGGGGTCTCGCTCATGAATATTTATATGCTCACGTTAGCCTTATAGGTCTACTTAGGCAACAGCCTAACATCCGCTTACAATAGAAACTCTTAGACAAAGGACCGCAGTGAAGGGAGAAAGGGAGAAGGTGGGTACGAGAACGCAAAACAAGGTCTTGAGAGGTAGAAGAGTGCTTCTGTCACGTAATCTGTAGATCTGAACAATATTGAAGCCTTTAGAAATGACATAATAATGGATGATGCAGAAAACCGTAACAAATCAAGGAGCTGTAAGAAATCGAGGAGCTTAAGGAAGCCGTAAATTGAGATGATGTAGACACTCGGAATTCAAGCTAACAAAAGAGGAAAGAAATACCGCCAGGCAATATCACAAAAGGGATTTGAAAACTGTAAACATTGTGTAATCTCAAACGCAATAATCACAGCTTGGTCGATTTACCGGTGGAGCTGTCAGTGAAAAAAGAGAATGATGCATCAAGAGATGAAAATCAGTGTAGTGTAAGATCTGATAAATGGTGTATTAATGAGCAGCATTTCAGTTACGTGGGAACGATTTTTCGCTATGAAAAGAAGGAAGAAATCTTATGAGAAGTCCCATTCGTGCTGGGAGCCCCCATATTTTTTTTTATTGAAGACGGGATAAAAAGAATATTATATAAAACTAGAATGAACGGTTGTCAAAGGAGTATTAATGCATCGGAGCGTAAAATATGTCAAGCCGGAAATCTCTTGAGATGTCACGAAGACGAATCGTAGAGAATACAATGGGATAAGACGTTGATCAAGTGAGTTAATAAGTCTTATGTCACGGCGGGAGATAATCTCTGGAATGAGGAATGGAGATGCTTTGGGCGGATAAAATGCTCTTAAGGATCGGGCATAGAATGCGTTGGCATTGCTAAATGAGTATTTGAGAACCGTATTGAGCGAGCATTCAAGTTATGTAAGTAAAATGGCAGAGAGATCGAGTGAATATTACACTTGTTTCCCACAATTCCAAGAAAGGCCAGATCGGGAGAGATGATTGACGTAATAAAGAATGAAGTCTGTGGCATTGAATAAGGGCGTAAAGAAAAAATGTAGCATAATAGCAGCTAAGATCGGTTGGGAGTATAGAGAAAGACCCAAGTGTGTGTGTGTGTGTGTGTGTGAGAGAGAGAGAGAGGGAGAGCGAGAGTGTGCGTGTGTGTGTCTGACGCAACTTCTTAATCCCCTGGAAGGAGAACGAAAAAATTGAGAGAAAAAGCTACCCGAATAATCAAAGAGGGCTTTTTTAGGCAAAAAGACACTTAATGTGGGATTGAAAGCAGACGAGAAAAAAAGCAGCCAGTCGACTAACCAACCAGTTAGAACGGAGAGGCGGAACGGGGGTGGTTTTACGAAATATATTGTCGAATACATCTTTGTGTGTATCAGTGATGATTGAACAGTGCATCAGAAAGGATCAGTTGATTGATACAATGCAAAAGAACAATTGAAGTTAGAAGTAACTACCAATCTTAAATAATCTAAGTTTAAGCGTTAAGCCAAACAACCAACATAGTAATAATGTAGACAAAGCACTTAGAAAACAGTTCCTCCTTCTTACGTAGAAATAGACATTCACGTTCGAAATAAGAAACGCTAGTATGATAATTTTAAAAAAATCACTTTTGAAAAGAGGTGTGGGAGGCATACTTGATCGTTCGTACGCTTGTGTACTATGATCATTACAAAGCCTAATCTGGTTGTCCTTATGTAATTTCACTTGTTTTACACATAAGAAGGCAAAATTAAGTTCCAAACATAGAATTCCGAGTTTTAAAGAAATGTATTTCTAGGGTCTAAACAATGTCGTAATGAAAGTAGCATCAAATGATGTCATAACAGTCTGTTCTTTAGTTGACAACAATTCGGGGTTTCCTCAAAGCTTGCAGCGTTATTATAGCTCATTACCCAACGACATACAATGAGCAAAAATGGGGAGAGAGAAGGAAGTTGGGTGACAACACAATAATCTACTGTTAACTCCATATATTTCTATTTATTTATATAATAATAAATCCCATAATTACTAGCCTGAAACACTGTCGTTGGCCAATTGCAGAACACCTTAGCACTGAAGTAAAGAAATTAGTACTAAAATGTAAAAAAAATATTTATGCATGAGCAAAAAGAAAAGCATAGGGTACGCCGGACGAAAACATACGAGTACGGGATGGAAAACAAACGACCTTGCCAAGCAAGTGCACCGCAAAAGAACGCTGTTGCCCAAGGTCAAGACAGCCAGAATAATGAATACCTATGCAGGTAAAACAAGCATGGTTTAAACGAACACCCGAGCAGTGGACGATAGACTATTTTCAAAAAATGTGGGAAAGTAACATCTCTAGGCACGGTCCTCGAATAATGCATAAAGAAAAGAAGTTATGTAGGATATACAGGGTGGGTTGGGAATAGATAATCTAAAAGTTGTAAAACTTATATACAACCGTCAGGCAAGCAAGGTACAAACAAGGAAATGGAAAGGGGTCGGCCAGGGCCTAAGTTCAAGGTACCAGTCTCGCATCAGCTAGGTGTGTTGAATAGACAGACTGGGTTACAAAGCAATCAAAATCAGTGTACCGAGTGCAATATACGTAAAGTGTGTAATGTATGTATGTGTGGAACACTGGTACTGTGAATTCCGAACATGTGGAAAAACATAGGAACGATCCGGGCATTGGCACGGTAAGTTGAACAGAGGAAGGGAGTTGTTAGGCGATTACCCAAAAATATGGCAAGCAACGCGGTACATACCTAACCATTGAATGATGCATAAACAAAATAGAATTCAAATGTAGGATATGCAAGACGCGTTCCGAATAGATAGTCGAAATGTTTGTAAAATTTATTTATGGCCTTCAGGCAACCAATGGACAGTTCTGGATGGAAAATAGGGTAATCGACTAAATATGGGTCTTTTCACCACATGGGCCATATTAGGGACCCAGTGGGGCCCCACCAGGTTATATACACATATTAAGGCAACCAATGAACATTTCGAGATGCAACCAAGGTTACACGACTAAATATTTTTCTTTTCAACATGTGGGGCATATTAGGGGCCCACTGGGGCCCACCTGCTAAAATACACATATCAACGCATCGAATGGACATTTTGGGATAAAAACAAGGTTAAAAGACTAAATATGGGTTTAGGGACCACCCGGGCCATATTAGTGCACACCTGGTAATATACTCATATCAAGGAATTTAATAGACATTTTGGGGTGGAAACAAGATTAAACGACCAAATATGGGTTTATTGACCACCCGGGACTTGTTAGGGGCCAACCTGGTAATATATACATATCAAGGGAACCAATGGAAGTTTCAGCATGCAACCAAGGTAAACGGCTAAATATGGATTTATGGACCACCTGGGCCATAGTAGGGTCCCACAGGGGTCCACCCTGTAATAAACAAATATCAAGGGAACCAATGGACATTTCGGTATGGAAACAAAGTTAAACGATTAAATACGGGTATATTCACCACCTGGGCCATAGTAGGATCCCACAGGGGCGCACATGGTAAATTACACATATCAAGACATTCAATAGATATTTGGGGATAGAAACAAGCTTACACGATTGAATATGGGCATAAGGACCACCCGGGCCATATTAGGGGCTCACCTGGTGATATACACATATCAAGGCATTCAATGGACATTGTGGGATGCAACCAAGGTTAAACGACTAAATATGGATCTTTTCACCACCCGGACAATATTATGGGCCAAATGGGTGTAACTGGTAATATACACATATCAAGGTAGCCAATGGACATTTGGGGATGAAATCAAGGTTAAACGAGTAAATAAGGGTCTATGAACCACCTGGGCCATAGTAGGGCCCCACAGGGGTCCACCCTGTAATATACAAATATCAAGGGAGTCAATGAACATTTGGGTATGGAAACAAGGTTAAACGCCTAAATATGGGGTTATTACCCACCTGGGCCATAGTAGGATCCCACAGGGGCGCACCTTTTAAATTACAGATATCAAGGAAACCAATGGACATTTGGGGATGGAAAACAAGGATACACGACTAAATATGGGTCTTTTACCATTTGGGCCATATTAGGGACCCACTGGGACTCACATGGACATATACACATAACAGTTCAGCCATTGGACATCAAGGGAACTAATGGATACTTGGGGATGAGATGAAGGTTAAACGAGTACATTTGGATCTATGGACCATCTGAGCCATAGTAGGGTCCCACAAGGGCCTACCTGGTAATAAACAATGTACATTTGGGGATGAGATCAAGGTTAAACGAGTAAATAAGGGTCTTTGGACCATCTGGGCTACAGTAAAGACCTGTTTGGGCCCACTTGGTAATATATACATATCAATGTAACAAATGGACTTTTCTGTATGGGAACAAGGGTAAACGAGTAAATATAAGTGTGGACAACCTAGGTCGTAGTACGGTCCCACCGGGGACCACCTAGTAAAACACACATATCAAGGCAACCAATTGATATTTTGGGATGGAAACAAGGATACACGACTAAATAAAGTTTTTTACTACGAGGGCCATATTAGGGGCCGACCTGGACATATACAAATAGCAACGCAACCGATGGACATTTAAGGGTGGAAACAAGGTTAAACGAATAATTATGGGTCTATGGACCAACGAGGTCGGTTAGGAGGCCCACTAGGTCCCACTTGATCCCACCGTGGTCCCACTTGGCACATATTACGGCATCCAATGCACAAATAGGTATTAAACGGCTACAGCATACGATCCACAGGCGTAAACAAATCATGGCACGTGGATAGAAAATGCCCGGAAAAGTCATTGTACGGAAGTAACACCCGGGAATGTGGACAAGGATGGAACCGTCGTGAAAACGCGCACACAGCCAGTAAACCTACACGAGAACTCTGAAAATGACAGCAAAAGACGGGTGATTGACCCAAAAACCTAATATTCCGTAAACGTAGGTGTAGTGGTTAGTGAGATGCAAGCATGAGATAGTTTAATATTGGAATAAACATAAATGTGGTCATGATCATTGTGATGCAAGTAGAGTTGTAATTGAGAATGAATGGTATCATTGCAGATTTCAATCGAAGAGAAAAAAGGTGTACTGTAAAGGTGACAACATCAGCAACAACCTTCGATAAAAACCAGGCGTGGCTAGCACAAGAAACGGCAACCCGTTGAAAGGAACCACAAGCACCAAGCCCAATCAGATCGAGAAACGAAGAACGCCACAAGGTACGTATCCTAACGAAATACCACACACACGTAGAAATGGAAAATAACTAACGTGTATAACTATGACAAGAAAGGAGTTAAAATATACTAAAGGAGGTTTTCATCATCTCCATTATACGAAATACCCTACCACCACCACCACCACCAGTACCACGGTAGGAGCCACGATAGAAAACCAAATCGAGAGAGAACTGAACAGTGAAGGATAATAAAGTAAGTATAAACTAATGACACTTTGAATGTAACAACGGTAGGCACGAGATGAATACGTTATTATACCTTATCTCACCTGAACGAAAATCAGTAGCACGTAATAAAAATGGAGCATAACACAGCACGAACTAGGATATTAGTGCATGAACCAATAGAAGTGTAGGATACCTCAAGCACCACCATCAGAATGATGGAAACAATAGTACATGGAAAAATAACTGTAGTCAGTAGAATAACTGAAATAATACTCGAATGTATATAATATACAGCACACAGAGTAGACAGGTAGTTTATACTAATCACTAACGCTGAAAGCAAGTGCAAAACATACCTCTGTAACTCAAAGTGGTATTCCATTTCTGTATTTTTAGATTGACAATCTTTTATAAGCCTCCAACGAAGAGGATTGTGAAAGCGTAGAAGACTGGATCAACGCATGGCGGACCATGTGCTACTAGGAGCCATTGGGACATCGCACTTCGCACCGAGAGCTTAGGTACCGGTTTATCAACGATTTCTTATACCATTCCTTGCACGTGGTATGAGATCTCTTATGAACATCTCCATGAGAAATATTCGGCGGGCCTCCTGTGGCCCGTCATCATAGTTGGTGGGCCATCGGCGGAAAGACGAGTTGGCCGGGCATGTTATCGAGCTGTACGCTGCAAGAATCTGGGAAATTGAAGCTTATATGGAACTGGCACAACAACGGTTTTATGATTTGTGCCATCAGGAAGAAATTGGGGAGGGTCGATTCAATCGCAATATCATTTGCCAATTACTAGGGAAAACGCAGGTCTATGCAGTTTGGAATTGGCTAAAAACGAATGCACTACCACCGCCGTTAAGGTACGGTAGGGGTTTACCACCACCAATTTGGGTACAACCGAGTAGTGCACCCGTACAGCACCAACAAATGGATGTGATGGCGAAACCGTCCGTTGACGCTCTTGTTCCATGAAGTGCTAATGGAGGGGAAGTGGCAAAGAGGGATCGGAGGATACCTTCAAAGGGTGGAGGTATTATGTCGTATGTTGAATGATGGTCCAGAGATGGAGGAAGATATTCTTCGTACCTAGGGGTGCACAACCCAACGCGAATGCGTGGGGATCGCTAAATTTGTGATGAAACGAGTAATATTTCTCTGCACCCAGGCCCTCCAGGTACTGTTAGTATGTTTATTAAGACGGAACGTACAATAGAGAAAAACAAAAAGAAAGTTGTACCATGCCCGGAATGGGAAACGTTTGTACCACTCGGCAATATACAAGGTACCGGAACACAGGTAAACGGTAACTTCAAAATTATTTTCAGACAACGTAGCAGGTACACTCACTTTGGAATGGAAATGAGATTTATTGAAATCTATCCTGCAGAGCGAATATTGCTGATCCAGAGAAATATGTGAATGGGCTTTTCTCATTCGGTTTTAGCGAACATTATCCCAGAGGCGTACGTTGGTCTAACGATTGAGAGTACTATATCCGCATTCGATCTGCCAATGTAGCTAGGCTGTCGGAAAGGAGATTAACTCGACCCGACTGTAATTTTTTCAGTCATAGAAAACTTACTGAACTCGAATGAAAAAATTATTTTCGTCACTGGTGATAAAGATACATTTGGTTGACATTCGAGAGGGGATGGGAATAGCAACCAAACAATTGCAACTAATAATTACGAAAACCGCTTTCTCTCTAAGTACACCGTCTAACCTCCAAAGTCGGTCCTATGCTTCCCACAGGCGTTTGATATGGCAAAGATACTGCCGAAGAATGAAGAGTACGGTAGAAATTGAAAGAAAAGGTACAGAACCAGAGTTCTGAAGAAGGGAAGCTCAAGGTCTGTGAAGCAGCAGGCATTGATGTGGAGGTACGAGAAGAATTCAGACGAGAGGAACTCGAGTTGTGTCAGCAACACTTGGGCCCTCAGTAAAGAATTGTAGTGTATGAGAAGAACCCGAACACAAAGGAAACAAGATTGTTCTTAGCAGGTCCTCCCGCACCAACTCCGCTGTACATCAGTACACCAAGGATGAGGAAACAGGTTACTCGCATTATAGTATGAAGCCTACATAACATCGTACCTACTCATACGAGGGTACGGTGACATGTCTTTTGGAGTATCGTGAAAAGTATCGTCATGATTCCAAGTGAAGTGTACGTTTTGCGAGGCCCACCACACCATCGAAGATAGCGCAAGAGGACTAAATGTTCGGATTGCTATAGAACATTTCTCTCATGGGACTGCATAACGAACCACAAAATACTTCCGAAGATAGGTACACTCTATGTAACATGGTGAAGGAATGCCCGACTGCTGTGCCCTTATTGATATGCGCCGTCGACGAAACGCTCCGCACGAATGTGTCCAGTATTTATGTAAACTGAGCCAGAAGCACGTACTCCCACAGCACCAGTTCATTAGAAACCTGAATCTTCAACGGGAAGATAAATATTTGTATATTATCTATGATGTGGAGACTACTCTTTGCTCCATATGCGAAGGTGGATTGCAGACATGAAGTCAACCTCATGTGCGCGTCCCACAGATATACTGAATGTATAGATAAGGATACTGGTGCCTCATGCATGGTATATGGGGATATGACAAATGGGGGTAATCGCGATTTTAGTTTCAAGAACATGCGTGAGTTTATTGAGCACGTATTGGAGGAACGGGACCAGTTTCGACGTACCATAGGAATTCACCATAGCGCACAATGGGTCTCACTACGACAGCATACTGGAAGCACGCACAGTGATAGAGGAGCAAAGACTGGGTAATGATGTTCGTATGATTGTCAAGGTAATAAGATCATTGAAATGACGCTCTGTGACTGAGTTGTTTTCCGGGATACGTATTCCAACAATAACGTAAAATTTGCGAGTCTCCCGAAAACCCTAGGAGTGGATATCGTTCTTCGAAAAGGTGAATTCCTGTACCTTTTCCACTCCGTCGAAAACAAGAATTATAAGGGTCAAATCACGCCCTTCGCAGTCTTAGCAAAGAGGAGTACGGAGCATGAAAGGAATGGCATCAAGAGTGTAGTGAGGGCAACGACTACACCTTCGACATGCAACATGAGTTACTGGGGTACTGTAAGAACGGCGTTGCTATATTGAGCGCATGCGGTCTTAACGTTTTACAACATAATCGAGCAGAGAACCAACGGGATACAGTCATTCCTAGTAGCCGCAACAATAACCATCCTGGCTATGAGTGTATATCGCACTCTGTACTTGCCGTAAGACACCATACCTGTGATCCCTCCACTAGGCTACTAACGACAGACCGCCAGCAAAAGAAAGCCCTTCAATGGTTAACGCACATGTGCAGCGTGCACAAACGGCACATCAAACACGCAGCAAATGGAGAGGACCATCCGGACCCGTACAAATTAGACGGGTATGCAGAAGGGTTGCGGACGTATACCTATTAACTCTTACGATGCCTTTGGCATGGGTATCATGTACGTACCCGAACTTCAGGCTGAACTATTCGAACATGGGGAAAGCCTAGAATACTGGAGTTTAAGCCGATGGAATACCAAAAACAATTCCTGCAGCGATTAGGGTTCAAGGTGATTTTAACATGGGAATGCGCCTGAGACGAAATGGTACAACAGGATAGAACCATCTAGGACTTTATTCAAACCGATTGCGCCTTTCTGGAGGCAGGCCTCCTACCTAAGCACGCGTTCAAGGGGGCAGAACAGAAGAATTCCGGTCCCTGTACAGCTGTAACGATTCCGAACGTCTACGGTACTTATATGTAACGTCTCTTTAGCCATGGGTTATGTCTCGCAAACCTCTAGGTCAACCAAAGGTATATAGGAAAGATTTCCCCGAGTTGTAGGATTGGGAGGGAATATATTACTGTAACCGAGATTCCCCCGATATCTCTCACCATCCCTGTTCCTCCCAATAAGTGTAAAGGCAAACTGATATTTGAACTATGTCGCACGTGTATGGAAGAACACAACAATGGGGAAATTTGGCACAATAAGAACCAACGGTGTTTTCGCGTGATGTTCTGCACTCCGGAGTTGAAAAAGCAATATCCTGTGGATATAAACTCGAAAAGATCTACGAGGTGTGGCAATACGAGATGCAAGGACTGTTTAAGGACTACCTCAATAGGTTCCTTATGATGAAACAGGAAACAAGTGGCTTTCATCCGGAGTGCAATATAGAAGAAGCAAAACGGAAATACATACGCCAGTACGAAGACAAAAGATTCGGATGCGACATTAAAACATCGAGTATAATCCTGGTCTGAGGTGGATATTAAAATATCCCTCAACTAATTATTCGGCAAATTCGGACTACGTACCAATCTACCTCAGACTAAAATAGTAAAAGATAGCCAAACATTATTAAACCTGTTAGTGGCTCTCCAATATGAGGTTAGCAACGTGGTCACGGTCGGAGATGAAACCCTGGTTGTTACGTACAAGGACGTGGAGAATGAAAATACGCCTCTCCCACTTTCCAAAGTTACCCAATCTGCTTTTATCTGCATTTCATCGGCACGATTAGGATTGTATGAACTGATTGAAGTTATAGGCTACGATAGAGTTCTGTACATAGATACATATTCAATCATGTTCATTGAAAAGAAAGGTTAAAGACCCTTGCTTACCACAGGCAATTACCTCGGGGAACTCACCGATGAAATACCTAGTGGGTGGGAAATCAACTAGTTCATTGGGTTGGGCTCTAAAAATTACGTGTACCTGATATACAATTTGGCAACTGGAGAGGTAAAGGAAATTATCAAAATTCGAAGTATCACCCTGAACTTTCGGACACGAAAAGAAATTGATTTCCAACATTTCTATGACTTGATAACGAAAAAGACCGAAGGTAAAATTATTTTTCCCCGAATAATATCCGGAATCCAGTGTTTGTCATCGTTTCTAGAACAGAGACGAAAACACGCAAAATAACCACTAATAAACGCTGACTTTTCGTACGGGACGTGCCCGTAACGGACTACAATACCATACCCTATGGGTACAGACGTGACTATGGATAGACATGGTTGTGTGTGTACATTGGTAAGTTACGAAACAAAGATATAGGTATGAATGAGAAAGTAGGAAGTCTTTCCCGTGTCCATGATGATAAAAGAGCGGAATGGACGATTGCAATTCGTCAGTACAAGTCGTAATGTTACCACTACAACACCAAGCTACGGTCTTACTCGCAGGAACGTCCAGGGCTGGTAAGACTTGCTTCGTAAACAAGTTACTGAAACATAAAGATCAAATGTTTACATTAAGATTTAATGACATCGTTCAGTGCTACGGAGGGCAGTACCAAACACAACTGTTCCCAACAGTAAATTCAACAATGGAATTCCTGATATGGACACGTTTGACATTCAACGTAATTTATTGATTATCATCGACGATCTAATGAATGAAACAAACCGAAACATTTCAAAACTCTATATGAAATACGCATACCATAAAAGCCTAACCGTCATCTTTATTGTGCAGCATTTATTCCCGAAAGAGAAACATGCACGTGACATATCTCTAAACGCGCATTATCCCGTAATGATAAATTAAAAGCGATATCTCGCAGGCAAAGTATGCCTAGACATAGTAAAGGTGTTCGAGAAGTATTTGAAAGTCACCTAAAAACCGCATAGTTGCGTAATGTTTGATTTAAAGCAGCAAACACCAGATGCGTTACGACTACGTATAAATATATTTTCAGACGAAATCATGTATGTATACGCACATGTAAGACATGCATACCCCCATTACGATCAGTCGACATTAAAATGTCGAGCCTAAAGCATTACAGTAGTGAGATCCGTTTAGTTTGCTAATGCAAAGGCGAGAAAGGGAAACTAATGATACAGAAGGATTCCGGTGGACTTATTCGTACCGTTGCTAAGTTGGCAAAACACAATGAATGGCAACACTCAGTTGTCTCCACGCCAGAAGGAACGCCTACGTCGGCATGAGAAGACACTACGGGCCTTGTTCCTTGAAGAGTAGGATTAAACGACGACGACGAGGATTACTGTTACAGAAATTTGGTGCATTACTGCCGTTATTACTAGCAACAATTGTAAGTGCAGTTGCTGAAAGTTCCTTTAATCGATGTATGGCGTCGTCACAATTCCAAAAAAAGGATTTAGGTTCCCGAGCAGGTCCGATTTGATCAAAAAATGCAAACCATATTACAACATGCATATATCACACCACAGGAAAAATGAATAATGTACCAACACGCATTACACAGGTACTTGCAACATACCGAAAGCAACTAAACCCATTACCCCAACTTCATTACGACCCGTCTGCAGGCACAGCATCTTCGAACCCATTATTTCAGTTGATTCTCGACTCCGTTCCAAAAACACTTAGTCGAAAAACAGTAGTATAACTAAACCTTATGGAGGCATTCAAACGAATCAGTTGGTATTCAGCAGTTGTGGAAGCATAGATCGAAATATCGTTCCAGAATCAAAGATAATTGATTTTGTCAATGAAATTGTTAAGAAACTTACAACCCTTCATCTACTCGGAACTCAAGCATTCATGCAAGTCCTCCAGGAAATTAATATTCCATAATGGCTAGTTACTCTCGTTTGAAGCGGGTGGCGTCCATATTGCCAGGGTAGTACAAAATATAAAACGTACCATTCTCAATGTAAAGAAAGCAAAGGCAAAGGAACGGAACAATTTCTTTAAGACTTTTAAGTTTTATAAATTGTAACCATGTCGTTATCAAAGGTGTATCATACTTATAATAATCTAGTGTCTCTAGGAAGCATAACAAAACTCAAACAAAAAACCGGTATGTCAGCACGAAATATTAAAAAATAGTTTGCATCAAAGGATGCATATACATTACATGCAGCTGTACATAAAACATTTCCACGAAAACAATATTATGTGAGTGGAACGAATGAATTACTGTAAATGGATTTAGCGGAAATGCTTAATGTGGCAAAGCACAGCGATGATACATACCATGTTCAATCGATATGTTTTGACGGTTTGCGACTTGTAATCCTGTCAAAATTAAAACGGGACATGTGGTAGCGGAAGTCTTACATCCATTCCTAAATCACTAAAACTACATTCTCAAACGAAATTGGGAATTCTATAATCAGCACGTAAAACGTGTATTTGAAAAATATGAAGTGTACATTACGAAATGAAAGCAGTGTTTGTAGAACGTTTTATCCATACATTGAAGGATAAAATATATAGGTACTTTACAGCCGAAAATACGTACCGGTACATTGACCTGCTGGGCGATCTCGTACATAGTTATATTAACATACCGCATTCTACAATTAAAATGGCAACTATTGACGTGGATAAGTCTAATGTCAATAAGCAATGGCACACACTTTACAGAATCTGACTAAAACGAAAACCAAAATGTAAGTTGCAGTCGTGTGATTACGTACGTGTAAGTAAATATAAACAAACTGGAAAAGGGTACGTACCCAAATGGTCGCGTGAAATCTTCATTGTAGATAAATGCATTAAAAGTACATCCGTAACATATAAAATCAAAGAATGGAATGGTAATCCCATCAAGGGAAGTTTCAACACCCATGAACTCCAAGAGCTGCTTGTACGTACCTCATTGAAAAAGTAATAAAACGCAAAAAAGGTCTAGTCTATGTGAAATTGTTATGGTATCCGGCAAGTGTGAATAGCTGGGTACGGAGAAAACCGTTCAGTCAGCAGCATGACGTCATCCACGCAAGCAGACGAGTTTTATGTAACCTTATCGTCCAATCCAAGTGCACATGTATTTAAGAATATTACAACGAAACTCCTACAACCTTCGCATCTAACTGGTGATTGTGTGGTGGTGTTAGCTAGTGTACATATTCTGTGGGTTTTTTATAATCTTCCTTACGAAGATGAAATCATTATTCATACGGAAGGAAAAAAGAAAACACAATATTACGATTCCACCTGGGCAGTATGATTCCGTACCGACTCTTTAGGAAAGTATTCCACAAACTCTAAAGGTACAGGAGCGCGAACTGCACTTAAAGAGGCACAGGAAAAGGAGAATAAAAAAGAACGCCTAGCTTCCAGAGTTACTTAAGGTAACTGTAATGAATGAATAAGTTGAGGCCCAACTACCTCCGATGAGCCCGAGACTGACCATATCAGTGATTATCCGCGCATATCAGATGCTGATATGGAGGATGCTATTGGCGATCCGGGTATATTGCACTATGACTATATTCGAAATCGGGTATTCATTAAATGGTAGACGTTATCCAAAACTACATTATGTCATTGGGATAAAGCTAGCACTACAAAACCTTCGTGGGTTTGGTTGGGATCCAGACGTGGAGAATCACAGCATTCATTATTTTCTGTATAGTCGTCGCAAACGGCCAGTGATTGGCTATTGCCGCACCCTACCACTGTAACCTCGATTACAAATCCCTAGCTAAATTGACGTATGTCTTGATATCGTCAAGATACAGCCGTAAATGGGTAAGGTGATTCGAAAAATTTGTGTACACGCGTACCAGTACGGACTGATCCAATCGTATACGTATAAATGACCGCACTACGTCAAAGTGGGAAATAAATGTTTTGATACACTTCATTTAGACATAAAAGATGAAGAGGACTAATTATACCATATCAATTCGGAACTTCGAACATTACACTACACTTTAGACGCAAACCATGATATCGGACAGTAAAGACGATAGTTGTTACATTACACTAAGATGCAATTCAAGCACACATACGTATACGAATAATGCTAGGACGCATTTCGGAAATACACATCACATACACAAAGTGATCCAGCGTGGGTGGTTGAACTTAGTGAACTACACATACCACTTATGTGTCAAAATGGTGAGAATATATATTGGTTTGACATAAAGGATGGTACCAAGGTGAAACACCGTATCACAGTGGGATATTATGCCACAATTTAGCAATTACTACATGAATTGAATACAGTCACACCATGGATATAATTCACCTATTCGAATACGGTACAGGTCACAATGACAGATAAGATTCTAACCGTACACTTCTCACTCATGATTGCAATTAGGATTCGAGCCTTGCGTCAACATTCTAAAGGCAGGCACCATACAGAAACAACCCTATTTGGGTATTGGGTATCCGCAACAGGTGTTTGTGTATAGGAATTTGATTCAGCGACAATACGTGGGGACACAAAACCGCTATTACTACGTATTGTATCTATGAGCGATACGAATCATGGTAACGTGCAAACCATTACCTTAAAAAACGTACATTATTTTTCATTAGCGAAACTAAGGTTGGATACGATTGAAATTCTAATAAAAGACCATGCCGGACTTATCTCTTGAAATGAGAGTAGCTGTACATCGTGGTCGTGGAATCCCCTATTTTGCAGGACTCATGAACCAACGTGGACATGATTTCGGAAGTTTATTCCGAGTTCTGTTTCGATTTGCAATGCCATTCATTAAGAAGGGTACAAAGGCTGTTGGGCGACAGACGTTACTTGAGATCTATAAAGGAATCTGTTAAGGCACGGATGCGGGGTCGGCGTTAAAAACCAATGCGGTTACCAAGTTGGGTCATTTGCTTACCACAAGCGTTAGACGAGGGGCACGCAAGCGAGGAGTGCGAAGACGTATTGGTCAACCAGTAAAACAACGTAAACGTACAAGTAATCACCCACAAACAATCTTTAGTTAATAATGATGTCGTTTCTTACAACGGGTAGTAGAGAGTGTTGTTCCAATGAATTTGATTTGGTATCTGTACCCATAACACAAACTGCCATTGAACCATCACGAATGGTTGAATATCGAACCATATCCACACTCACATCAGAGGAACCGATTTGGTTTGCTATTCCTCGAGACATCTCCGAGTATATTCATCCTGCGCACCTTTATCTCTACGTGAAATGTAAGATTGAAACTGCTGGCGGCGGTAATCTATTAGTGCCTGCAGCAGGCTCACCTGCTGTTGGCGGTGATATTGTTGGATCAGTTAATAATTTTCTTTATTCACTGTTTTCACAAGTTGAAATTCCCCAAAAGATAAGGTTATTTCATCATCGTCGGGAACGTATTCCTACCGCACCTACCTGGAAACCGTACTCAACTACTCCGGGGATGCTTCCAATACTCATCTCACCAGCACTTTATGGTATAAGGATAACTCTCGCCAATTTAATATGTGAGGTAACGTCAATACAGGTTTTCAACAACGTACAGCCGATGTTACGGGGATTGCTCAGTTTGAAATTATTGGGCGACTGTTTACAATTATTTCCAGTATTGACCGTATACTACCTAATAAAGTATGTCTTCGTGTCAAACTACATCGCAGCAAGGATGTGTTCTGTTTAATGGGTGCTGCCAATTCTAATTATAGAGTTCACTTGGATGAAGTCATACTGTATGCACGCCGTATGGATATATCAGCGGATTTGGCTCTTCAGTTGTATAGCTATGTGCTTAAGGATACAGCAAACCTACCATTGATACGTGTCGAAATGCGAATCCTTACCATCCCGCAAAACGTATCAACATACACTCTCACTAATGTATTTTTTGGTAATTTACCCAAAGGTCTTATGATTGGGTTCCTCGCAATACTACTTTCAATGTTCAATACAATGAAATTTCCTTCCAATTCCAACACTTTAATATAAATCATTTGCAGATGCAAGTTGGATCTAAATCGTATCCTGCCACAACCTAATCACCAGACTTTGCAAATAGTCTGTTATTATCCTGTTACCATATCTTGTTTTCCGGTACTGGCATATTTCATCCGAATGAAGGACATAGTATTATGTTCCACGATTATCCTAATGGTTATACGCTGTATGCATTTATACTTTCACCAACAAGTGCATTTTATTAAACTACGTGGGATGTCGTTAACGATTCTCTTGTTAATATTAAAATTGGTTCACTGAACGTTTAACGCAATCCATCACCTGTGTTGTCTATGTACAATTTGATTCCCTGATCAAAATCGAAAAGGACCGCAATATATACACCGAAAATACTTTGTAATGTGCCAGCAAAGGTATAAAACGTTGTGCAAACTCATACCTTTCTCAGTAGTGAGTAGGCAACAGCACGCGTGCGAGTATTTATTTTTCCGCATTCGATCAAACAGGCGATGAGGATTTCATCATTAAGGAATTAGCCTCTGTTAATCCTGATGCTAATACCATTCATAATTCAGTTTTTCAAGCTCCTTTTGACCCCAGTGAACTCCCTCTAACCAATCAATTAGATAATAATTTCTTATCCATATGTATTTCGTATTGACTGGTCTGATGATGATGCTCCGTACAGTGAATTACAACGTAGTCTTGTCAAGTATACGAAAACAGTAGATACTCTGTATACTCATGGTCATCGTCGTGAAAGGTATTTACAACATTTACTTGGACAGACCAAACTCAATCTCGAGGATGTTCAGTGTCCCAAGGCTATACAACTGTTGTTCCCTGCAAGTCATTGGGCACATTACCAGCACCAGTTTCAAACATTTCGCTTTTCACTGTGCGAAGCCCTGTGTTATGCCAAATACTTACAGTACCGTCATCTTACACGATACGTTTCCCACGATCCGCCATGCGTATATAACCCCTCCTCCAATACGCCAAGCTCCAGTGTACTGACAGTTCATGATGATGATTATGAGTGTACTTCCTCCTGATTATGTGGAATGACGATATACTCGACTTGGTGTTACACGATTGCCGTACAGCGTCCTTATTAAGTGGTATATATGGTCTGGAGAAAATTCCCGCAATCGTACAACTACCTGTTGCCTTAATTGATAACCTTTGTCCTTCGTGTCGTTGAGGAACGCATTGGATTAGTGTTGATATTAGTAAGCAACGGCGGAGGTTTTACTTTGATCCTCTTTCTTAACCTCCGCCGTCACCACTTGCTCATTTCCTCCAGCGCAACTGTAAAGTCTTACATGTAAATACCATTCAGTACCAAGCTCATGACGCCTTGCTATGTGGTATGTTTTGTATTGTATAACCATACTTGAAAGTACGTAATGTAAATATAAATTCTAAATTGACAACCACCAAGCCAGCATGGAGTGATAAGGTTGCACGACAGTAAGTCAGACAAATACAAAAACAACCAGAATGTAAATTGTAAAACAAGCAAACTGTATATTGTAAAACCTTATGGAGTAGAGTAGTATAGCTTGTACGACGGTACGTCAAACAAATACAAAAACAATCAGTATGTAAATTGTAAAACAGCAAAATGTATTCCGTAAAACCTTATGTAGTAGTGTAGTATAGTTGTAAGACCTTATGTAGTTGCGTAGTTTATTGTTATAAAAACTTTTTTACCGCTAATCCTTTTGGGTTTGGGGATAATTTCAAGAAATGACAATCACCTTTATCGTATATATTTATTAGTACTAGGATTAATTGTAATGTGGATATGCCATCCACCACTTTAGCTGTTTGTAATTTTATCCAACACGTTAAATGTATGCAGGTACGCAGTGCGCATGCCTACTCTTCCACTGGATGATGATAGCCTAATTGGTAATAACAACTTTAAAGTTTAATGTGCGAGAGGCAGGACATGCTTGATCTTCGAGATTCGTAACATTCCCCAACTGGGAAACCTTACGTAAGACAACCAGGTTTTCATAACCTTTACAGTAAAAGATGTTTGACATCTCACACAATTGTGCAACAAGTGATATGTGATGCACTATATCCATTGAAGGTATTCCACATTAATTCGTGCAATCTGTTTGTTATCCAATCTTGGCGTTGATACGCTTCAGCTAAATCAGAAAGTTCACATGGTAATTTCAGTAGGCAATGTAATATTAGTGTGGCATTACATGCTACAAGAAAATTTTCACGGGAGATGTATTCATTAGGTGAAATCTTAAAACCTTGAAAATCAATAATGTACTGCCTTGTGCATATTACACGTGAACCCGCTGAGTTCTGCTGTTGAAGAACTATAGGAATTAATTGTTCAATGGATCCTGTGGATCCTTGATAAACTGACGAACCACATTCAACAAATGTCTCTTTAATATATGTGCATGACCCTGTGTAATAAATATGGAATAATACTCTAACAGTCAGGATCGTTCATATGACTTTCCACATGTTGCACTATCACAGTACCTGTGTTCCACACGTACATGCAGTTATGTACTTTACGTAAATTACACTCGGAACATTGAATAGGATTGTTTTGCAGGTACGTACCTATAGTGTTCACCACACCTTGGTCCATAATATAGTAACCGTACATGTTTCATATGTCCACACCTCGACAACTCGTGAACTGCGCCATACTACGAAGGATGAATGTACAGAGGTCCACTACGTACTAGAATTTAGCAACACTACGTAATAAGATGATTACACTTGTCTACTAATGATGAATACACTGCTCAACTACGTTCAGGGATGATTACACTTGTCTACTAATGATGAATACACTGCTCAACTACGTTCTAGGGTAATTACATTGGACCAATAATGATGCACATACATGGCTCACTTGGATTTGGAGGGGACTTCCATGTCCTTTGCTAGCAACATGTCCACCAAAGCACCACGTTTCAGTTTCAGTATACGTTGAAGACCTCAGTAGAACTTTTCATTTTTTCTGCTGAAGCAGATTCGTTAGTTTTCACATACGTTGAAAACAATCCGTCCACAGTGTCCGGGTCACGTAATATCATCTTTGTACGTGCAGCAAATGATGTAGCAATTTCCTCTGGTGTAGCGGCTGGAAATAGATAGCTACCACGGTGACTGTACATACGTGATCACGTAGTCTTGGTTGGTCCGTATAGGATCCTATACAAAGCAAACAGCGTAAAAGTTGTAATTATGCACACTTACTAATATACACGGTTCATCCACCCAGCGTGTTGAACACTTACATAGTGCTGATGACTTTTAACGGTCCCGAGTGTACTGATGACGGTTGGAATAGGTTTGTCCATGTTAGTGATGGCCATGACTACTGATGAACAAACACTACCACCAACACACTTTATCCAATCGCTCAGAAATACGCAAGCGTACATCGGCGCACACACATCATCACAAATACGCTTACTCCCACCAATTTTGCGGCTCGGTCTTTGAACATGTCAACCTTATAGGTGTGCCTAATCACCTGTCAAAAGTGATGAGGGTCCTTTATTCGCTCACCTTAGTTCCGGGAGATTCTGACCGCGAGCACCGATTCGCATTGGGAATTCCATTGTATTCGGGTTTACATTGAGTTCCTATTGTAAGCCCATCTTAGTCTGGTGCCTACTCATGGTAACAAACTCAGTAGATACCGTAAGCTATACCTTCCATATCAGGCCACTAATGTAAATCGAGCATTAAAAGAAAATGAATAATTATGATTTCTTGTTTTCTAACAGAAAGAGAGACTATAAGTCCAAAATGATTCAAAATGAAAAGTAATAAAATGTTCAAAATTAAAATTAGCCTGTTGCTTGGGGTATACCTAACCGTTGATGTTTCACATGTCAAACGTGAATAATGCACATTTAATAGAATGTTGATATTATATGATGGAAACGAGTTTAGAGCCAAATTAACATAAAAATATATTTTTCCTTTAAAAATAATAAAAACAGGGGACTGGTTTCTACCAATTTCTGAAATTTTGTCTGTTCCGAACATGTCACTGTGGATTCTACTTATTGCGATTATAACATGCTAATGATTACAACACTAATGAACTAGTGTTTAGTACAATCTGCAGAAATAGAACGAACACACAAACGCACAAAGAGAGAGAGTGTGTTTATAAGAGAGAGAGGAGCAATGAGTAAAAGATAAATATGAATAGAAAGAGATAAGAAGAGAAAGGAACGAAGATATGAATACGTCAAGAAAAGATAGATAGATAGATAGATAGATAGATAGATAGATAGATAGATAGAGAAAGACCAATGAAACACATGAAAACTACATTGATTTATCATCATGTTAAGAATACACACAAGATTTACTATCTGATTCTCGCCAGTGATGCCTCATAGTTCTGCAACCGGAAATGAATCTTTTTTTACTGGTATCAATTCTTTGTAAAAAAAACAGCTATCTGTTCTTCAGATTGAAAGTCCGAAGCTATAGAGATTACTCAGAAGGTTACGCTGCTTAACAAATGCTATAGAACTTTTCTAATAATAATGAGATGCAAAGTGGATACTTCAGGTCAATGACGTGTTTTTAATTGTCCTGTTAACTCCGATAGACTTTTATTTTGCGTTTCCCAACCAATATACGTAAATTCCACCTTACTTGACTCGGTGCGTTTGCTTCCACATTCTTCAGGAGATGACGTTTAGTAGGAGAAATCACTATTATTTTCTTCATGATCACTTCGTAAAAAAGCTTGGCTAGAATTGAACCCATTTGAATCCAATGCGTGTGGATTACGTACAGGATTCCGCCCGGATTTTCAATTTGGGGGTTGTAAAACTAAAATTAGGAAAGTGTAAGTGGAGTTTGGCACGGTTTCTGTCGATTTGTGACTGTATTTTTAACATTATGGGTGCTTTTGAGAATAGGGGGATATTCAAAGATTTCGGAAACTTTTTACCCTCTTCCGTAACAACATTATATTTGTTGTTTACAACTTTGAGTAATAATTCTAGGCACTTTGTCGCAAAAATGATTTAAAGTGGTCGAGACTGTTGTCCTCAATCTTACAACAAGGATTTTGTTTGTTAAGTTCCCCATATTTGGACGCTATTTACTCAGAAAACAGACTTTTAGAAATTGATTTTGCAATATAGACTAGAACCTTAAATGCTCTAAAAACTGACTAGGTTTTATAACCCACAAGGAATTCGTCTTAATTTATGCGGTTAAATGTTTCCTTCAAAAATTTGCTTTCTCGAGATATATCGGGAAATGAGAAATGAGAGGAATTATATCGGTGACTGAGAAGACCTCTCTTGTCAAACAGTAGTTAACGAGGTGTTCCACGAACGCAATTTTAGGCAGAAAATATTTAGTCGTAAAATCTAAACCTATTCCTTGTCGATTATAGAAGTTGCTGAACTGTAGAACACACGTTTGCGAAGAGCAGAGAAAAGTAAACTTTTTTCGAAAACACGATTCCTGAGAAAATCGCGTCAAAATATTGCGAAGTTAGACAAAAAAAAAGAAAAGGAATTCGATTTTGTCTGAAAGTAACAATCCCAATATCATTAAGGTACACGTACTTGTGCGATAAAGTATCTGCAAGTGGTTACTCAAAGTTGTGAACAAGTCCAGCTTTGTTACGAAAGAAAGTAAAATAATAATAATGTAAATAATAATTTTAAAAAAGATCTGGGATTTTCAGTTTTTTAGAGCTGTCAAAGTTTCTTTACAAAGTACACATAGATATTTATAATATCTATATAAAGAAATAATTCCTTCTTTATGTAAATTAATTCTTAAGATATGATTTGTTAAATGCAGTTTACCGTAGCATGTTTTGAACGTAAGAAATCAAAAACGAATTTAAAAAGGAATATACTGGTAGATTAAAAAAAACGAGTCTCTTGAATTTCCATACAGAACTCTATAGAAAAATAATTAACAAAATGTGTTATTTGACCGGTATATCTTTTTCTTAAACAGCCTAAATTGAGATGGAACGAGTGACCAATTAAATTTTTAATGTAAGGAAAACGTTAAATTTAACTCAAATAATATTAAAACTTCAACATTCGTTATTATTTGTACACGAACATAGAGACTAAGTTTTCAAACTTTGATATAATAAGGCTTTAAGATCAAGACTTTCAGTTTCGATATTTTAGTACACGATAATAATACACAGAAATAAAATACTATTGGGCCATATTTACTTTGTTAAAAACGAAAGAAATTTGCAGAAAAAAAGAAAGTATTCTTCAACCGCCAAGATTATTTTAGAAGAACTACTTACTCAAAATTTCTTTCGTCGCACATTTCGCTCAGTAACACATTGATGGCTTTCGATAGTTTTTTTCAGTAGTCGCGATTTTTCATGTTGAATTGATAGGAGCCTTAAACAGCTTTAGGATTCTTCACTCACGGTACTCTTGAAATAGTTCTTTATTGAAGTAAGTTTCGAAAAATATCTTTAAGCAATTGATATTGTTACAGCCACCGTTAAAAACAGCATGAGAACGATACAGATCTCATAGAAACTGGCTGACAGAGCAGAGTTTTCAATAAGAAGGTGTGATAGTTCTTTCCCAGTGAGACATTTTTAATATTGTTTCTGTTGCAAGATCGAATCGACATTAGTTGGACCAGGAAATTATCGGTGATACCACAGCCACGTTCATAAACTATTCTTCTAGATGTTTAAAAAAGTTCATTGTCAGTTAATTTTACAAATTGTTGAAATATTTTTCCATATCAAAGCTTTGCTTAGTAGGAAACTTCAACAAAGGCACCATCTTGGAAAAGTGCATGGCTCATAGTCGTACAACTATGTTTGTGGGAATTAGCATATGAATACCTCTGAACTCGGTGGTGGTTAGTCCCTCGTTACTATTGAAAGGGATTAATCTCAGCTGTCATGGTGATATATTAAAGGCGCTACCGCTGGGGTGGTGGGAGTAAGTGGTTTTGTACTAGTGTGTGTGCGTGCGTTTGCGCATGTGCTGAACGGTGGTTATCGTGTGTTGGTTTTGGCGAGTGGTTATCAGTCGCCCTGGCCACCTCGAACATGAACAAAGCTATACCAACCGATTCTACTACGATCGTGCCTGTGGCAGTGGCGTGAAAGTATTCGGCCCAGGGGTGGATGAACCGTGTATATTGGCAAGTGTTAATAAGTATGGCTTTGCGAGTTGTTTGCCTTTCGTAGGTTGCTATACAAACCAACCAAGCCAACGTGCTCACGTGTCTGCAGGTCATCATGGCGGATATTTATTTCCGGATGCAACGCCAGAGAATATAGCAACATTGTTTGGTGCACGTACAAAGGCCATCTTATGTGAGTCGAGCACAGTGGATGGTTTGTTCGCCACGTATGTGCAATCCCACGAGTCAGCTCCAGCTGCATTTACTGAAAAGTTCAAATGAGGTCTTCAGCGCATGCTCAAGCTGAACCGTGGTACTTTGCTGGACATGTTGCTGGCCAAGGACATGGAAGCTCCCTTGAAACCCAGGTGAGACCAGTGAATACAGACATAATTAGTGAACCAGTGTATACATCCTAATATGTAGAGACACCGTGTAATCATTCCGCTGCGTAGTGGGTCTCTGTGTATACCTCATCCTTCCTAGTATGGCGCAGTGCGAGAGTTGTCGAGGCGACTATATTGTGGACAAATGTGTGTTGGCCACCCTCGGTACGTACTAACAAAACAATCCCATTCAGTGTACCGAGTGCTATTTACGTAAGGTGCATAACTGAATTTACATGTGGAACACGGGAGCTGTGATTGTCCAGCATGTTGTAAGCCATATGAACGATCCTGAACTGTTTCCCGAGTATTATTCCATTTTTGTTGAACAGGATCACACTCATATTTTGAAGAAACTTTTATTAAATGTGGTTAGACAGTTTATCAAGGATCCTGAGTGCAGTACACAATTGATCCCTCTAGTGCTTCAGCAGCAGCAGAACCCAAACGTGTTAACTTGTATTATGCGCAAGGCAGTAGATTATTGATTTTCAAGGTTTTAAGATTTCTTCCCACGAGTACATCATCCGTGAATTTTGTTTGGTTTCATGTGATGAGACACTAATATTTCATTGCCTGTTGAAATTCCATTGTGAACGTTCAGATTTAGCTGAAGGGTACCAACCTCAAGTGGATTGGCTAACAAATAATTTGCACG
>JAGDQP010024293.1:507-19639 GCA_022664845.1 Lepisma saccharinum | reverse complement strand
AACACAGTGGACTATATTCTTTCGCATCGTAAAGAGTCAACATTGCGTTACCTAGCAACCGAAGCCTACCTGTTACAACTTCTCTAATTTCCTCGCGCTTAGAAAGAACTGAACGAGAAAAATGATCGCTAAACTTTCGGAATAACGAAGCGTGGGAAGTAAGGGAGGGAGGATTGATTATCCGACAGTTCAATTATAATTTTAAGCCTTCTCTGCAAAAAAACATGATAAGTAACTCCTGACATTAAGTACTGAAATAAGTTAACGTTATAAATAGCCAAGCCATCCATAAAAAATACTGAGATTTCGGAAAAAATATATAAGACATTTCAAATTATAACAAAAATATGTCAAATATATCAAATCGGCTAATGGAAATTGTCAAAATGAATCCCGATGGGATGCTGAATATTTGTTTGTCTACATACACAGTGAACTCGTTCAAAGTACCAGAATAATTTTATTGTAGCGAAACTTTTATGATTTGTTTTCAATATTTAAGATAGTAGAATTTAGATCATAAGGAGAATCCAATCTAGTACTGTCGGCCCAATCTATTACTGAGATTATAAATAATTTTGTACATTGTGTATTATATCTTTCTTGACACTATAAAGTCAACGAGAAAACTGTATTTGAGTCAATATTTATAGTGACATTATTTTTTTCCTAAGACACTTACATAAATATTTTATTAATATACTAGTTAAATAGAGATCAGTATACACTAATTGTCTGGGTCCAACCACTTCATAACACAAATTTTAACATGAAAACGTTTTCGGTTGAATTGGTTGAATTCAACGTCCTAAACGAACTGGTTACCTTCAATAAGTCTTGGAAAAGTGGGCCAATTCGATCAATGGACTCCGACGGAAATAAACTCGTGACCACGCGCACAGAAAGTTATCTCACTAACCTCTTGGCCACTTCAAGATCAAAATGTTTTCGGATCTAATTAAAGTTTGATAGACTTAGGATACAAGAAAGTGAGTGATTATTCTATTCTTCACTATGTGCCCATGGAAAACCTTCATTCGCTTCTGACTAAGTAAGAGGACTACAATCCGCCTTCCACCAAAATTCAGCAGATCGAAAACGCTGCCAATATATCAACTGTCTCAATTGCACCAAACTGTGTTCCTGCACAAAAGAGATACTTTAGTTAGAGAGTACTGGTCGTACAATAATAGATATAAGTTAAAATCCAGAGGCTGTCTGAGGTATCTCTTGAATATATTGAACCAACCTCGAGAAGGTATGTTCTTGAAAATATTCTTTTGTCTTTTCTCTTTCTAACGAACAATATCGAGAAGTGAAAGACTAATTTGGTCTGTTTACAACTCTAAGGATATTTGGATCTAAATAATAACAATAAAACGTCCACTATTGAGCACTATTACTGCTATCAAATGTAGAAATATGATTACAAACTAACAAGAATGACAATCAGATAATTCGTATTATTGAGAAACAGTCCTGTTTTGTCACAATTGTCGCTTACGTTTCCCTGACATATTTGTTACTGAAATGTATTCGAGAGCGAGAAGAAACGGAATATGCATATATTTCTTTTTTTGACAAAAATTGAACAACGGTAAAGAATGCATTAAAGATACAAAAAGAAAAAAAATCTCAAATCTACTGCACAAATCTAACTTGATCCAATCTCGACTACTAACGATGAAACTAATTCTGAGCTCTGAATAACCTGGCACCAAGTTTAACCTACGCCAAGATGCGATGTTAAATGGAACAAAGATAGTATGAGTGAACAAAACGTCAACATGAATACTACATCTTGTACACACTCGGACGTAATACAGGAAATCACGAAGCTATTTCAGCAGTTATGGAAAACTCACCTGGAATATAATCCATTCATCGTACATAAAAAAAGTAACAAAAAAAGTGAACCAACTCAAAACTGAGGTTTCGTGTTGCAGAAGCATAAAAGAAAGGAAAAGGACAGATAACGTATAATACCAAGGAAGGAGGTGTAGTTCATTTTATGAACCACGGTACATAATATAATATTTTTAGAATTTGACTTAAAACCATTCAAAGTAAAACTGGAAATATTAAGGAACTAAACACAGATAAGAAGACTTGTCGAATTGATCGTTACAAATTATGGGAATCAAGAAAGTTATCCTCAGTAATTCATATATCTAATACTGTATGTTTGTCTGTGTTCATTACAACTGTTTATGTAAAGTATAACTATTAGTGATACTAAATATAAACAAAAGAGAAAAGGTCTTCGATATTCAACAAAACAATCAAGAATATCGATAAAAGTGGTCCTGTCGATAAAATTGAATCTTCGTAATAAATTGTATATACTTGTTGTCTTTAGGAGGCATTCGCTTAAATATATGACTTCTAAAATTAATTAGGTCTAGATGATTTATTTCTCTCCTTGCATAACTTTTCAACGATAAAATTGATATTTCAAAATCACAGACAGGTATGTAGTGTAACAATTTTATTTTAAAATATCGTGCAAGTGTATAAACCGTTTCTTTCAGTTCTGTTATGATTTAAGGTCGACAATTCTGAATCAGTAATTCTGTTCACAATAAAATACTGTTTCAATCTTCAGCAGACCCTTCTAACCTACAAGCTATCAGACTCCTTAAGAGCCCACTAAACTGGTAATCCTACATACACGGTGATAATTTTCTTTTTCTCAGTTCGCATAATCTAGAACTATTAATGGGTTTTTGATCAGAGAACTTGATTTTGAATTCATCCGCTAGATAGCTCTGGCATAGACCTCATATTCTACTATGAGGTCTACGGCAGAGCTATCTTTAACTTTAGGAAAGGAAGTGTCTAACAAGATTAGAGCTTATACTAAGAGTACACATAACATTTAAAATGTTTGTCACAACTCACTACCTAGATATAGTAATTCTAGATAAACATTTTGAGATAAATGGAGATGTTTCACCAGCAGAGAAGCAAAATACTTTAAAATGTACGAAAGTAAATATTGGTTTATTTTTTTTTTTACTGAATTAGTGTGTATATCTCTGAATTAAAACATCCTTTTCACAATACTAAAATAAAGTATTTTGCCACAACTGTGAAGAAAAAGCCTTTGCTTAAACAAGTACGATTTTATGCTCGAACAATTAAAAAAACAGCTGTAAGTAAAACATTAAGAAAGAGATTTCACCAACCATTAGGTGTGTAAGTTCCCCTTATTTTAATTGCAGTCAAATTTGCAAGTATGCTGATGAAGTCTCGAGCAGTGAGACGTGGATTCCAACCATAATCTGCGTGTTCATGAAGTCTGAATTTGTATTCTTGAGTCTGGAAATAAAGAAAACTACATGAAAAAAAATTTCCTGCATTCAGTTAAACATGTGAAGCAACAAATGGTAGAAGCAAATTAAAAAATATATATGCAGTATTTAAACATAGTCCTCCTTTTTTCTTGACACTGCCCTTCAAAGATAGACTAGTGTCAGATTTTTATTGAATGAAACTTCGATGGTAGAATTATTTCTCATCTTTGTGTATTTAAGTGTATCAAACTGTTCCGCAACCGCAATCATCGTTCCAACATTGCAATGCTCGGCTGCTATCTAATAAGTAGTTAGGATTTTAGCATATTTACATGTATTCTTTACAAGGGTATATCGATAAGCTCTGTTAAAATATATGCGTTCTACATGTTTTGGGATGAAATGATGCAGCTTTTATAGTGCATATTTTGGAGGTTAGTGCATATATTTAACACTGATGCATATAAACGCATAATTCAATTAACGATTGTACATTTTCTACTTTTTAAATCAAAACTTTCTTCCCACAAGGGTATAATTTTTAACTTCACCCTACCAACTTTTCACGTTGAAATTGCGGGACACCCCATCAAGAATTGCGGGATATTACTTGCGATGGAACTTCATATTGTATTTTGAAAATTCTCAGGTTTTGTAAAAAAAAAAAAAACCTCTTTAAAAACATGATTAAGAAAAGATTATTTGCATGTGTACACGAAAATACTACATGAATCGTAAATTTACGACACAATACACAATGTCAGAAATCAACATTAGTGAGTGTAAATTTCATGCTGTTTTTTTGTGTGTGTGTGTGTGAGTGTGAAGGGGTGGAAGGAGGGGGAAATTCGGCATCCTTTAGTTTTGTAACTTCAATGAATATTTTTGTTCGATTTTGCAGCCTGTTATATTTCTTTATCGTGGAGAAGAAACGTAGAATTCAAAGCATTCTGCAGGACAAATCGACTGATTTTCGGGGCGCGGGACTTCCAGTTGATCACCCTACCTAACGCCAGGGTTGGAACCAATGGAAGAATTAGAGGAAAATTACCTCTAATTCAGTTGGAGCAGAATTTATTCAGAAGATAGAATCAATTGTTACAAAAAATCCAGGATTAATATTTGTATGGGATGTTAGTCAGGTGCTTCAAGGAAAAGGGAATAAAGACTTTCCAGATTTCTCAGCAATTGATTTTTCTTCGTTAAAATATTGCCCTCTCAACAAGTTGTGAGACGGAAAGAACATTTTCCGTGTACAAAAATGTGTTAAGTGACAGGCGAAAAACAAAAAAATTGCCAGAAAATCTGGAAAAATTCATAGTTTTGCATTGCAACAATAAAGGTCAGTAACTTTAATTTGGAGTCCAAGTGTTGTTTCATCATAATACAGGTACAATTCAGTATGTTAGTTTTCCTATATTGAATACCAATTTCTTATATTACATATAAAATTGAGTCCAATTGTTGTTTTATATAAGTAGACGTAAAGTTCTTTGTTAAATTTTTACGTACGTCTTTATCTTATGCCACTGTAACTCATTCACATTTTACTTGCAATAAACTTGATCATTTAAAGGTGGAATTTGTTATTTTATATTCGCTTCTTCATTGCATCTTTTAGGGCATAATCTTGCGATTTTTAGTGCATAGTTGCATGCATATTTTGACGTTTTTAGTGCAAAGTTGCATGCCTATTTTCACTTTTGTTTTAGTGCATATCAATCCGAACTCTACTATTAAGAAATAAATAATGCAATTCAGAAGTTGCAGATTGGCTGGATAAACGATGCAAATTTTACTAAAATGATTAATGAAATCAGCAGCAACATAATTGCAGAAGCAATTAATTTCAGTACAAGAACCAGCTGCAACATAGAAAGATTAAGAAATAAGGTAGTCAATATATCCAGTTAAACCCTACCAGTTTTAAATATTATATGTTTAGAGGAACTTAGATATGTTTCCTACCATTCTTTCAAACATTCGTTTCTTATTATAATATTCTGAAAACAAAATATGATACTTACCTGAATTGTCGGCAAAGGATTACCCTGACCAAAAATTGTTTGTGTTATAGAAAGACCAGCTCCTTCCAATATGAGATCCTCTACTGTAGCCCGAGGACCGCTTTCTCCTATCCTTAGCTTGAATGTAAGATCCTGATTGTAGCTAGCACGTTGATCTCCTAGGAATCTGTCTGAAATGCAGTTTTCAGTTTATTAGATGACTATCCTCAGCACCTTAATATTAATGTTTAGGGAAAGCACACACACAATAAAATGACACTCAGGGTAATGAAAGTCGAACTAACCAGGCACGCATTAACATCTACCTTAACTAATGAAAAATACACTAAAAAATAGGTAGTTACCGCGACCAGGAGCTCTCAGTCACGGGTGAGGTGTTTCAGCCATTATACTACCACGGAAAGGTCAACTTTCTGCGTGTATGGAAGATTCCTTTCACCTCAGCTGAACCAGCTACTCTGCTTGAGTCCATATCAAGGCATTCCACTACATACAGATACCAGTACCTTCAGCTGAGCTGCGAGGAATATAGGATACCTAAGCTCCGTAGACTGCCATTCTACCCGCAGGATATGATCTAGCCTTGCCACACAAAGATTGTGGTTAAATAAAAGTATGTAATCAGTTCGTGTATGTGTGTTGGCTGTAACGTGGGTACTCGCAACGAAATTAGTGATATCGTTCAATGTTTCATAAGGTATCCTAGAAAATGGGGCTTCACTAAGCACCATACACAATAGGTGAAAATTGTGAATACTGTGTCTGCGTACCATTTGTCCCTAGAAAGCACTGGGTATTAAATTATCCAGAGAATACGTACATCTGTTTCGTTGGTTCTCTGAAACAATTGCAACATACTCCAGAAATGTTTAAAAGACTTTAGAAAAACGCGGATATCTAACAAACTGCCGTGACAAAAAATAAGTAATCATAGCATTTTACATGAATGTAATACAATTAATTCAAACCTTCGATTTAGTCTTGAAACACATTGAAATTTTCCCAAAATTTTTACTCCTGGGACCATCATTATCATCATAATTATGCTGGACAGAATAGATGAATTCATTAGCTTCGAATGCGATATATTAACTGGAAGGAGTCATCTATCTTTAAGTGGTCAAGGAAAATTATCGATATTCAGTAAACTTGTTAATATAATTAAAGGTTAGTATGGCACATTTTTATTTATTTACAATTTTTAACTATGATGTTAGGCTCACTTAAGTTATATTAACTGTCAATTGTAAAAAGAGTATTGAGTCCATTCAGTTAAAAGATTACTCTTTTAAGAAAATATTGATATTTTTTAATTTGTTTTATATATTTTGCTTTTAATATTTTCTCTATTATTATTTTCTTCAATATCAGTACGGTTTGAATCTGAGCTCAATTTTAAAATTTAAGAAAATGAAGTTTCAATGAGATATTAACTCTTCAGTGAAAGAGACGAAAATATTGGGTTGGTGCAAATGAAAGACCGCTGAAACACGCCTTAGCAACACAACACAGGGATCGACTGAGGTCATGCGTCTAACGTAAACCCTGTATACTTCCAGCACACGGGCTGGGGTACTCAGACAGTCATGAGACAGTGTGTTGTTGAACAGGGTCGTATGGATAACACACAATTGCGAGTGATTTTTCTTTATGAGTTCAAACTGGATCATTCTGCACAGCAAGCCGCAAAAATTATTAACAGTGCATTTGGGACAGAAATAGCGAATGAACGCATTATTCGCCGTTGGTTTGTCAAATTTCGTTCCGGTGACACAACATTGCAAAATGAGTTCCGTGGGCACCGACCAACATCATTTTCGGAACATCGTGGAAGCGGACACTCGGAAAAGAGTTCGTGCCATTGCAGACGACTGAGACATACACCATATCACTGTCAGTCGGCGGCTCCGTGCGATCGGTAAAGTGAAATAGGTGTACTTATGGGTGTCACATGAGTTGACACCGGCCAACAAGAATCGCCGTCTGGAAATGTGCAGTTCTCTGAGTGTAAGGAATAAGCGGTAAGGTTTCCTGCACTGGATTGTCACTTCAGGTGAAAAATGGATCTGTTATGACAAACATAAATGGTCAGGACAATGGTTGTATCGTGTTCAACGTCCAGGACGGTGTCCTAAACCACTTCTCTACTCACGGAAGGTGCTGTTGCTGGTATGGTGATCTATTGTGATCATGTCTTAGGCGAGGTGAAACCATCACTGTAGATCATTACAGTGTTGAACTCCATGAAACGTACCGCAAACTTGTCCGCAAGCATCCAGCAATGGTCAACAGACATGGTGTTCTCATGCTGCATGGCAATGCCCACCCGTGAAGGCTCTCCCATGATTTGCAGTGTGAAACTCTTTTTCACGCCACTCCCCCCGGATTTTCCCCGATCACTCTCCCACTGACTACCACCTCTTCCGGCGTCTCGATCACTTCTTGGCATGGAAGACCTTCCGTGATGATCGGGCGGTGCAATATGCAGTTGATGGTTTATTTGCATCCCAGACTCCAGACACTTCTTTCGTCACGGAATCCAATCGTTGGCTGAACGATGGCAACGGTGCGTGGCTGCGGAAGGCGACTACTCTGATTAATAAGATAATGTAGTTTTATTTATTTACTGGCCTTTGGACATGACGCACCTGTGGCGGACATTTCACTCGCACCAACCCAATATGTATAAAGAAGAGGGAAACAGAAAAATATATTTGTGATCTTTTAATGACTACAGACAAACAATGATTCTGACAAAGCATCTCACGAGCAGCCATGCTCGGGGCATCTCAAATCCTGTGATATTACGACATAAGTTACAACCGTTTCTGCATCCTTTTCACTCTGGAATTTGAATCTGAATTTTGTTTAAGACCTTTTAGCAACTTTGGCTCACGCCGTTTCCACTCTGGAGTTTGGAGTAATACATCTGAATTTTGCAGTATCACGGTTTTCTCGAAATATAGATGAATTTTTCCGAAAGAACTGAATAGTATTAGAGTAGGTGCCCGTTTAGTACTCCTCGTGGGAAAGAAAAGAATGTTTATGGTCGAATCCCGTACGTTAATAAACATTAAAGTTAGAAATTAGATAGAACTGGTCAAGAGAATTACTCTAGCCGATCATATGCTATACACACATCTAAAGGAGCTAAAGGGACAACAAAATCACAAAATAATTCGATAACACAATATATGATAAAATTGATCGGGACGAGCGTAAGCCATAGTGCTGTTACCGCCCATACAATTCATTTTATCTTATCCTTTATGATAAGATCAAAAGGTCTTCAGAAACAGCTTACTAGCTTAAATGGCCAGCATAACGATTAATAAAAACTAAAGATGTACCTGGTCTTTAGTGTAACAAGTTAAAAACGAGAAGACTGTAAATGGACCTTAGCATAATAAAAATAGCACCTTCTAAGTTTAGGTTTATATTTAGGTTTCCTTTTCCTTCCCAAGTGATTCCAATCCGTATCCATCAGATTGTCCTCAATCATGTCTGAGGTCAAAGATGAACCTGGTTGATCGATTGTCTGTGGAGACTCTTCGTGCGCTAACTGAGCAGCCAGAACATGTGTTAGACGCTTAATGCTTGTCGTGAGAGAAGCTAGTATTAATTTTGAAACTTTGTTGGGACTAAAAGTAGACTTAGCCTTGGAGTTCTAGAAGTTTGAACAGGTGTCTGTTGTCCCGCAACTCGCGTCGGTACATCGTGAGGAGTTTCTGAGCCTCTAGGATGCTTCGCAGGGGCTACAGGTACATTAGACTCTGTTTGTGTTGACACATTAACTGTCTGGGTACCAACAGAGACAGTTTTAGCTGGAATTCTAGCTGCCACTTCTGAAATCGCACCAGATGGAAGGGTGCGCTGAGACACTCTTAATCGACATTGTACATCACCAGTAGATATTTTTTCTAATACCATCAGCTCTCGAATGAGTTTTTCTTCCTTAAAAATGGGACAGTCAAGCGACCAAGCCATGTGCTCATCCTTGCAATTAACACATTGAGGCTTCAGTGAGGCGCAAGGATCCGCACCATGGCTACTGGTACCGCAAATTGCACATACAGCAGGTCACGTTACATGACGTGCTGGTGTGCCCATAGTGTTGACATTTAAAACAGCGGAACGGACTTGGTATATAAGAACGGACAGGCAAGCGATAGAAATCTACCTTCACATCCTTAGGAAGCTGTGGGATGGCAAATGTCAAAATTAGAGACCCCGTGGGTTGGGGTTGGGGTTGGCCAGTCTTTCTGCTGTTGATCCATCTAACATTGACTACTCCTTGATCGGCGAATTCTCGTTTAATCTCCTCTTCAGAAACGTCTTTAAGATCCCAACAAGATATTACGCCCTGTGTAAAATTCAGTTGGCGGTGTGACTTAACTTCAACTTCAAGAGGACCGATTGATGTCATCTTTAGGAGACTATTTGTCTGTTCATTGATAGATGGCTCCAAATAATGTTCCATTGCGAAGCTTTTTAACATTGTTCAGCTCGCCTGCAACGTAATTAAGTTGTCTTTGTATAATGAAAAGGGATAACCCCTTCAAACCACCTGGACTTTCTATTTCGTTCTTTACTTTATTACAAGATATCGTGTGATAGTTGGTACGATACTTGTCTGTTCCCCTACTTCTATTCTCTCTATTTTGTCACTGGTTGATTCACTAACTATATGCGCCTTCTTACTGTTATCTTCAGTGACTTTCTCTTCATTCTGTCTCTTATTCTTCAGCTTGAATGTCCGCGAAGGCGACTTATTTTTAGGAAGTGGTGGAGCCATGATGAATGAAAACCGTAAATGCCCACATTTCTCCGTCTTCGTTCTGAGGAGCCAACGAGGCTACCGGGTCCTACCCTCATCACCCTTGTCAGCAAGCTGGAAAGCGACGCGAAGTCATAAATGGTTTGGCGTCGAAATCACTTTCATTCCCGACTGATGGATACTTGGGACACTCACTTCCCCAAAGTGTTGGCGAGACCAAAGGTCCGGGTAGCTCTCAAATGGTGCACTTCCCAGCCTCAACGAGCTAGTCCATCCAAAATCTGCCGTTAAGAACCAGGCTCTATCCAATGGTTCCGCCTCCTTTCCAATGGCCTCAGGGGCCATCGTCAATGCAAATAGATCCTAACCCTTGCGTGGAAGCATCCGTTCATTGCGTGGAAGCATCAGTCGCAACAGTCTCCTTTCGAGCAGCGTTGATCTTTAGCTGCTAGGGCTGGACGATGGGGTCACCAATTCCCTACGCCGTTCTTGGCTGATTGCAACCAGCTTAAGCCGGCTGGACGATGGGGTCGACAACTCCCTACGCCATTACGAGCAGCGATTGTCTGCTGCTCGGGCTATGTGATGTATATGCATCACGTTGCGGTCCGTAGACCTGCGATGAGGTCGCCAATCCCCTACGCAACTGGGAAGTAACTGATTCTCAACAGAGAAGCAACTCTGGCCCTGCTGTTGGACTTCCCATAGGCAGCAACGATGTAAGCAACTACCAGGGCTGACTGCAGCCAGTAAAACTGATTGGGCGATGGGGGCGCCACTTCCCTACGCCGGGACAAAATAAGTGAGTTATTGAAGCAAATATATCTAGTTTCTTTTAATTCTCGAAAATGTTGCAACTCTGCATTTCCCATGTAGATCACTTAGGGAGGAAACAAGCCCCTTATTAAAATATTATAAGAGAAGGACTATGAATTATGTATATATTACAAGATACCATTTGATCATTTGTTACGAAAGAAATTCACCCTAGCAAGTAATAAAATAAAATTTAGATTATATGACTCCAGGAAGTTTTCTATAGGCTTATGTTCTATTTTCAAATTTCGCCCTCCTATGCTGTTTTGAGTTTTACGGAGCCGTTAACAATTACTGATGCAATACATAAAATTGTTATAAATTAGAGATAAAGGAAGGAAAATTCTTACATCATTAAAATATTTTTTTTAACAAAAGTTTAAAATATAAAAAATATGAATGCTTCCAGCTACACAGTTTCTCCAGAAAAACACATGAAGAAAAGTATATGGAATTCACTTTGAAAATACACATTATACTGATAGCAAAAACACACGATCTCGTAAATAAATCATCTCAGGTAAATTAAAAATAAAATGTATTTCCTTTTTGTCACTCGAACATGTCCACTCTGTTATATTTTTTACTAAAAATTGTGTTAGTAAATTTTTCCATACAATTATCTTAAGTCTGGTGCGCAAATACTTCTCCTGAAGATGATCAAGCCATGGTATCGAGACTACGACAGTACGGCTGATGAGTGCGTCCCGTAGAGGCATCCACTGTGGTAACATAAGGACAGGTTCCTTTATAGATTGGTAACATACTGTAATTTACCAATTATTAAACAATTTAAACCTTCAATATACGAAGATCGAGTATTACTTCATTAAGTAACACAAACACTGCTTTTGTTCAAAAGAAGAAACGACGTAATTTGGCTTCACTTTTCAACCATAATATGAAAAATTATGACGTAATAGAGTGGACATTTTCGTAAAACTCCATAAAAATTAGGACTGTGAAGTTGTACGACAAGCTAAAAGGCAATGTTATCCAAGAACCTACATTTACAAAGACTAATTCGGAAGGTAAGAAACATTAGAAACCAATAAAAAATAAGTTCTTCGTTTTAAAAATAATATATACTAGACAAAGACGAAAGTTAGTACATGATGGCCTGAGTTACGTACATGATTCTTTGCAAAGAAACAAATGAGAATCAGTTCTGATACTCACACTGAAAATTGCAAAGAAACAAATGAGAATCAGTTCTGATACTCACACTGAAAAGTATAAATACATAACTCGAAATGTGTTGGTTTGCTTTCTCAATACGTTGTTCTTTAGTTTATTGAACTGATCTACTTTAAGAAATGAATATCAACCACTTCACTTATAGAAGTAGAATCATACAACATTACAATAACAATGTCAGCAATGAGTAAGCCTTACACAACAATTTCTCAACAAGAGGAACTACTACTACTAATAATAATTACTACTTTCATAAAATGTCAAACAAAAATATCAGAATTACCTGGAGCAATGAAGTAGACCGATTCTCTTCCTGAAGCACTAACTCCTATAGTCTGCGTGACGGTATTGTACTGCATGCTAATGGATCGTCCTGTATGGTCTTGAGCTGTCCAACGTTCATTGCCACGAGCGAATACACTTTCAACAAGCACTGGAAAATACAGACATGTGTTTGTTCAAAATATGAGTTATTTTGTTTTAAAATTGAGTTTATTTCACTCTGATACTGCTGATCTGTCGAAAGCATAACGAAAGGTTTAGTTCTTATTTTACTCGCTACCGCTTTCGTAGGAATTTCATCAATAACAATATTTACTACAGTTCTATACTTAAATTATGAAAAGATGGAGAACATTCCAACTCCTAAACTGGTGAAACCGATCAACTAATCCAATAATTATGTCAGTTTTACCCTTTCCCTTCTTGACGAATGATGCTAAGGTACCCGAAAATCGAACTTAGCTTATTTCTAGATTCCAATCCCGAAACTCTACTGTCTTTGGGTGAAATATAGAATGTCTTGATCCTATAGATTATATTAAAACAATATCTAATACACGCTGAACTTGCATGCTACTTCGTATAGTATGTATTAAGTTCATCTGACTGAAAATCATTTCCCATTTATCTGTTGAACTACCAGTCTTCAGAAAAGCAATCAACAGTTCGAGAAAAGCTAGAATTCCTTCTATTTTGGTCCAAATATTCCTTAAAATCCTTAGTATTGTCCATTTCTACCATCTTCAATTTTAATTTTAATTTTAATTTTGGTCTGTAGACATCTAAGGATCAGGTCGGCCTTCAATTTGACACACAGATATTTATTTCTTGTGCTTCTCCATATTCTCGGGATGTTTTCAATTTCAAACTGGCCTATTTACACATTCCAGAGGTTATTTCTTGTGCGAGGGATTTCCAGGACGTTCTCCGTATATCACAGATGCTAATATTCTATCTGAATGACGATGTTACTGTATTTCAATTTAGTTCCCCGGCTCTCTTGAAGTTCGACACATCTGGTCCCATGTTTTTCAGAGGTGTTATACCTCACGAACACTTTCAGTAGTAGGTTTAATGTAATTATCACTAGCAAAATGGCGCCCAGACTTTTATCCAGTAGACCAAACAGATACTAGTCACTACCTAGGAGTGGTTTTTAAGGTTACTGTTTGCTTAGCTCTATAAGAAGTAATATTATTATTCCCTTTAAAGAATTCAGTGTTCTGAGCTTCAAAGACGAAGTGATCTTTGAAAGTCATGTAGTTATTGTAATGCCCATAGTTTGTAAGTAACTGTCCGTACAATGAATTTACGGTTCTCTCAGGTAGTATTCAGATAAAACATGACTTACCAAATGGTTAAAAACGGATTAATTTCCTTAGAAAACTGAAGTATTTAACTTGTGTTCTCCATTCCTGTAGTTATCGTACATGTAAAACTAGTATTTTCATTAATAAGAAATTTGTGGAGTGACAAGCGAAACAGATTTCAGGTGAAATCCGTATTCTTCTTAAGCCATAACACGAATTGCTCAGAGTTCTATCAATATGCTCTACATAAGCAGCAACTTCTACAAGCAAGTAGTACAAGAAATACATTGAATTCCAGCGCATTGATTTACATACCGTACCGTAAACATTACGAAATCAACGCTTTTTAATGTATAGTTCGCAGTTTGTTTTCAAAATGAAGATCACATCATGAACACATCACAATTGCACATTAAATACCTTTGATATTTGAAATGGATGAATTTCATTTCAAGCGTTCAAACGTTTCATATGTTTAACTGACTGACAACCATACTTGAGTCCTTCTGTCGACAACTTCCACAACGGAACAGGACTTATTTCCTTCATGTGTACCTACAAACAGTAATGTCCACGCTTGTCACTAAGTTGCATAGCAGAAATGTTACTAATATTTTGTGTCCAACCCCTCGAAGTTTTCTGTTTGCAGACCTAATAGAATACTGAATGTAAGTAATCGTAGTATTTCCTCAGAACATAAACGTGTTGACGAAGCATAGCTCACCATGTAAGTGCACTTGTATCAAAACACAAAAAGTAAGTCATTTGTTGATGAAAACACATCTCTCATTGTCTCGAACTAAAATAAAGAAAATTATAAAACAGCCTTTCTAAACATGTAGCTTTAACGTACAGTTATTATAAGCTTAACACACTATACCCATTCAGTTAACCGATCTTCCTCAGGTGACAAAAAAGACTTAGGCAAAAGTTAAAAGTATTTTGAAAATGACACAGGTGGAGATGAAATGAGAGGTTGAGAATCATAGTGGTGTAAGTCAGGTTTGCCTGATAATTGCAGTAAACAAAGAAATGTCTTGTAATTAAACCCACATATTTCGATTATTTATTTTTGAATTCGAGAAAGTAAGAAGCAAACGAACTGTGTACGTCATTTCGGTTCAAAACTGTGCATCTTTCTGAACTTATGGTCATTTAAAAATTGCTTATATCGTCATTATGAATCACGTCCCTCCAATGAAGGTAAAAGAACTACAAACTGCATATAATACTTCTTCCTGATTTCGTTTATTCCTGCTTTAGTTTGTTTCAATATAGTATCAGGATTACTTGTTTTTACCATCTGCTGAAGAACAATGGTTGAATGAAATCTTGTACTGTTTCACATATAACCGGGTATTGAGGCAAGATACAGTAATTTGCCATAATTATTAGAAATTTCTTTATTATTACTAGAATTATAACCAGTATTTACTATAACAAAACAAATAATTATTCATCTTACCGCGTGAATATCCGGGAGCTGAGCGACATACTGATGAATGTCCATAACAAAAGCACGGGGTACACCCAAATTCATTACCGATGTCAATATTGAAAAATCCAGGTTTACACCTAAAAAAAACAACAACATCCAAATGAATATAAATGTAAATTTTATTCACATTTGAACAATTTTACAATTGTAATCGGTTTCGTCAAGCTAATATCTTAATACATAGACACCATATTTTAAATAACATTTATCAAACAACAGACATACTCCCTTAAAATTCGATATTTTCCAACTCACCAGTTTCAAACTCCTCTATCGTAAAGACCTTGCTTTTAAGGTAATGACCTAATACTGAGGAGAAGCGTTGTGTGAGCTGTCTTTGGCAATTTAGTGAATAAACGTATACCTTCACAGATGTAACTATGTTGCGTTTTAGATAACCTTATCCCCTAACTTATAATTATTTCTATTTTTATGAACATCAGATCTCTGGTTATATCTATAATAGTTTTCTTTGACGTGCATTAAACAACTATGTATATATACAGTCTCGAGTCTCGACATGATTCATATGGTTTTAAATTATTGATTCACCTAATGGCTTTATTCTGCCACTTATATACAGTTTTTGCACCAGCAGAATTTCGCCAAAGTAAAGTCCGTGACAATACATTTCTACTAACATAAAATGAAAAAAGTTTCGAGTAAATTTAGTAACATATACATAATGAAGAAACGAAAGACGTAATACTAAAATGGGATAGTATTAAAATGAAAATTTGATTCACCATAGTAATCTAAATCAAACCAATTAGCTACAGTACATTATTTGAATTACAACTTAAAGTTTAGTATTACATCAAAGATATTTTCTAAAATATAATATGTTTACATACCCCATTGAAAAGAAATAATTAAGAGCTTTTTCTTTAATTAGTAATATATGACAAAACACATAAACAATATTTCTACACCACACTAAATAAAGTCAATGTTCACAGATTCTGGCTATGGCTTTCTTAATGGACATTTACACTTCGACCAAACAACTAATTTACTCTTCCAAATATTTTTTTCTCGTTTACCTGTTTTCGTTTTGTCTTTTAATATATAGAGAAAAAAAGAGGTTCTGAGACGGCTTTAAATCACTAAGCGTGGCAATATTTCTTGACTTGTCTCTTGAAAGTGAGCATGTGCGAGTTCAACTGAAAACTAATATTTTTTAAAACACATATGACGAGAATTACCGAACCGGGATATCCGAACGGAACAGCAACACATCTATTATTTTTATTAGATGATACGACAGTAAATGAAAATTTTGCCGGAGCGGTTTTATCTGGGAACAGTTCATTTCTTTCACAAGTGGTAAACCATACATGATAGTGGTTTTTGTTTCTTCCTTTGTCGTAAATATATAATTAATAATAATAATTCACAGCCATATTCAATCCACTACTGGATGAGGCCTCTCCCGGAGGGAGGAGTTGGTCTACCGCTTCCACTCTAACCAGACGTGTTGGGAGAGGAGAGCCGAAGCTCTCAACTGTGATCGCCACTGTATTTTATTCACAGCAGCTCCGCAATTGCATCAGAATGCTGGGTGAGCACCGTTCCAGACCCTTGCGCTTTAGAAAAAAATCCCTTGGGAATCGAACCCAGGACCCCACGATCAGCAGTCTGCGACGGTAACTGCTAGGCCAGCAGGGCGGTCAATATACTGCAACTTAATTGTAAATGTTGCTTTCCAAATACAGAAGAATATTGGCACAACAATTTTGCGTAGTGTTTTATTATCTCTAATGCTTTCACTTATGACGACCCTCGATAATTACAATAATGATGTGGTGTACTGTTTAGTACCGTAATAGCCACTCGGTACCAACAAATAATTTTAACTCATGTCAAAAGTAATTAACTGGATGGAGTTTGCTGAAAATATGTGATACAGATTAATTAAGTAATTTTGTTAACTTGGTAAGTAATGATATTTTTCTCAACCAATTTAGGTAGACTATAAAATTCTGCAGAATAGCAGTTTGAGCTTAATCTACGCAAGTTGAATTTACAGCATCTCTGTTGCAAAACCATTTAAGTGGTTTTGTGTATAGAAAGAGAGCGAGAACAGGGAAATTTTATACGTACTATTATTTGCCACTTGCGCATGAATACAGCAATTTTTATTACGATTATTTTTAAAATACCAAAACCCCAAAGAAGTTCGTTAAAACTAAAATATATTATTATTTAATAGCGAATTACGTTGAAACCAGCTCAAGCAGGAATTCTGATAGGGCTTCTACACTAGAAGGGCGTGTTGAGGTGTAAATGAAATTTGGAGGCTGTAAGAGCACTTTCTTGGTTTTACATCGTTTTTCGTGCAGATTATTTTAGTATTAAGACGTCACAACATAGCACCGATTGTTCTGAGTGTACAACGAAGAATTCGACAGCAACTTTAAGCGTTCGATGTAACACACACTGAAAAGAATAAGATTTTCGTGACCACAGAACATTGGACCCTTTTCAAGGTAATAAACAATAGTGGAATTGTCCTTACACAATTACCCACTAAATCTTAAGATATGCTTAAAATTCATAAATCCTATGGCTGTCTACAAAACGAGTTATTCAATAGTTTTAAAATAAGTACCCACAAATATGTTAGCTGGAGAGCTAATATAATTATACTAAATATTTACACCTTGATCAATAATATAGACAATAATATCTGTGTAGAAACGTTCTTGGCCGTTAATAATATTTTTTTATAAATTCATAAGTGGTTTGCTAATATATTATCAAGTCATTCTGAATATTGTCTTGCTTGTTTAATAGAAATAGATATAAAATAAAAAAGAGAGAAATAACTGCAATTTTGACGAACAGAGCGAAGTTGCCTTCTACGACCTATTTAACGGTTTAGCTCGATTTCCACTGTTGTCACTGAACACAATCATATTTAGATCCTTAAAAAAAGAACACTGAGAACACCACAAAGTTAACAGAAATATTATCTTTCTTCTTTCTTTAGTAATTATTATTTAGCATTACTTGCAGTAAGTGTGTAAAATACCACACACATTATTGTTATTTTAATAATTTCACTCTATATTATATATAATACTAAAATGAATATTTTCTTAAATAATAAATTAATAATGATAATTTTGGAAAATAGTTTAAATAGTGTAATTAAAACATTTTTAAAGCCAAAACTTCTAATTTGATTTAAAATTGCTTGAATTATTCAATTGAAATTCGTATTATTTTAATTATAAAAAATAGCACGCAAGCTTTTTAGACATTCTTATATTTTTCAAATCGTTTAGAATTTTAGCCATCGCTGTAGCATTCTGAAAAATACAAATAAAATTTAATTTAAGAGCAAGAAATTGCAGAAAGATATCAAAACAAAACACAATGTGCATTTTACATTTTAAAGTGGAATTGACAACATAAAAATTTATATCCCAAGATTTATCAAAACTTGAAATCAGAATCAAACATATGCAACATCAAGGAATGTTGAAATTCCATAGCTATTCCTTACAAAGTAACTCGTGATAAAGATTTCCAATTCTTGAAAGGAAACCTGTCTTTGTTTAAATGATCTGCCTAAATGTGTGCTTTTCTGTTTACTTGAGCTCAATGAATATGTATCGTTACTTCAAGCCTATACTTAATACAATATGTTCTTAAATAATTATATTTTATGTTAATATTAATATGATAATCTAAATTATGTATTCCACGCAAGTTCATTGTTATTTTAAGGATGAAGGTAATTTTTGTTCTCAATTTAATGTATGTTTTCATTCACCAGAATTGATAAACAACACATTACCCACATAGCAGAGTACATCCCTGGGACGTCCCATTTAGATCCCATTAACGTCAGATTTCTCAAGCTCCCATAGCGATGTCCTAAGGACGTCCGTGGGATAACTCTATGGGCAATACAAACAGTT
>JAGDQP010024292.1:0-28133 GCA_022664845.1 Lepisma saccharinum | reverse complement strand
TGAATTAAGCCTATCTCCAGTCTGTTGGATGATGTCCCTCTACGAGTATAACGTCTGGAAATGGTATATATTCAAGGTATCACCGGGATTTTTGCTTTACAGGACTCAGGAAAACTCTGGAAGAACCTCAATCACTAAGGCAGGTGCGAGCAAGATCTAAACTCGGAATGAGCATCCTTTACTGGAAAACGGATTTTTTTTAAAAAAAAATGACAAATCAGAAAGTGTATTTTTTGAAAACCCCGAAATGTTTTCGAATTTCCATAATCCGCGCATCTTCGAAAAAATGAAAGCCGGTATTTGTTTCGGAAAACGGACAATCGGAAAGTTTTTTTATTATTTTTTTTATCGGAAGCCGAAATTATCCTTCCAGTTTTGAACTTGTGCCCCTTTCTTAACGTTAATCCACAGTTAGCAACCAGGGGAGGGGGAGTAGGAATGACAGTTTCTTATCGTCTCCAAGATCACGTGCTTTTCTCCTCAGCTCGCGTCTTGACCACAAGAACCATAAAGAAATTTTGTCTCCATCTACAGTAGAACACAACTTTTTTTTCTGACAGTTTCTTCGAACCCCTCCCCTATTACCTTCGCACCTCTAGCTACTATTACACACGTCCTGATTCTTTCAGTACGACGTTCCTCAAAACAGCCAATTTGTACAGTAGACCATGTCCAAGTGACGTTCTTCTTTCGACACTTCAGTCTCCAGTTACAGAACAGTAATGCCCTCTATACGCGAGAGAGAGAAAATACGTCCATGACAGAGAGAGAGACGGAGTTGGACAGAACATTCGAGAGGAAGAAACGCACCAGGGAGGAGGGATGGGGCCAAAAAGGAAGAAAAGAACTGAAAACATGACCTAAACCAATTTTTCCGTCATAAGCGGATTATGTAAAAATGACTGGAACGTGTGAAGAATTCTGAATTTATTGGACTGGGGAGACCATCATCATAGTTCTCTACTTAAAACGTCTTCATGTTCCGTTGATTTAAACAAGGAACTTACATTTGTATATCTTGTATGCTTCTAAGAACTGTAGTCAACAACTTTCATGAATGGCACAGAGAATATGCCAGCGTTCAGAGTACTTACTTGCATACTGTATTAGGTACAAGAAAAGGTGTCTTCTTCAATGGACTTCCAATTGTACTCATTCGCCGAAACGGATGTGAGAAGGGAGTCGAAGAGGACCTATTTTAAAGGTACCGTTACCCTTATATGACTCAGGAAAACCCCTGTCGAAATGTCAGCCGGGATAGGCACCAGCTGGATTTGAACCCACAACCTTATGACTGTGAGCCCAACTCTCTCCGACCGATCTACGATCGCTCGATGCAGTTTCTATACTCAACCACTAATACATATCAAAAGATATTCCAGAAATATAACTGGCTATTGAACAGAATTGAATTTTACTTAAGACCTTTAGGCAACTTTGGTTCACGCCGTATGGACGATAATGGAATAATTGGTGGAATGAAGAAAGTGAGAGGAAACGGAAAAAACCCAGAGAAAACCCACGGCACCGCAAAGCGCACGTGGCATGAGCTGGGATCGAACCGAGGATCCCAAGCACCAAAGATAAGCACTCTACCACTGATCCACCTCGGTGCCGCAACAGGTTATATGATCCACATTATAATCTCACGAATCAGCGCCATAAATACGATTTATTTATTTTAACTGATACAGTTAAAGCTTATATCATAGCCGTCTTCTCCACAATTATCAAAACTATAAGCATCCCGTGCTTCAGTAGATTATATTGCTTCCTTCGGATTGGCATTGAGGAATCAAGCAGGATCGAACCCTGCTGCCGGCCATTCTGACTAAGGTTTTGGCAGAGGCACTGACCAATACCTTATCCTACTCTTTCCTCGCATGTGATAGTCGATGAAGTCATCGCTCAGTCTTCGGGTGTAGCTATCAATTAAGCCCATAAGCATAAATTCGATTTTATGTAATACGTTATGTAACAAATAGTTACATATACTTTGTTTTTATTATTATTAGGAACAGTAATACAATACGATATACAGTAATCGCTTTAATAAAACAATCAGACAGAATTCTTGCCCCCTTACCAAATAACGTTTCCATTTTACACAAGTTAAAAAACCGTGTTTAGTACATCCCCCTTCACAAATTCATTTTGAAAAATAAAAGAACACCAATTTTAAGCTATCGTTGTATGCAAAAGCTTTTTTTTTTTATGCCATCCAATCTGTTTATGATCGTGTAAATGGCAGTTGCACCGCTCAACAAGCCTGTTTTAGAATCGCTCTCATATGCAATTTTATGCTTGTTTGATTCACTTTGTGACCCATCCCCTTTGCTAACAATTACACAGGAAAACTATTGATTTTCTATAAATAGGAAGCTATGAAATTCTCAGCGCTATTCCAGTTCCCTAATATGTATATATATATATATATAAGTACGTAACTAATTACAAAACGAACTCTTGTATAACACACATCGACCCCCCCCCCCCTCACGCACACACATAGCAAGAGTTAATATTTTCTTTATTATTTATCTTTGTATACAACAAAGAAAAAAAATACAAATTGTATTTTGAATTTCATGCATGGGGTAAGGTGAATCGCTGTGGCTAATTATGGGTAATGCTAGGCGGATCCTAAGGCCGCAAAGGGTAGAAACAATACGAAAATTATTTCAGCTTGTTTGTAGCCTTGCGAGCAGTCACGCTTCGATGTCTGACATGAGGGCTTAAGGATTTTAGGTAAATGTCTCACACGTGACGACGACATTGGTAAAGCGCACACCTCTGGTGCTTTAGGTCGTCGGTTCGATCCTTGCACTTATTTTGTCATGTCTTCGTATTATTATTTTCTATGTTAAAATGTAGTATAAAATAGTATGTGTATGTTGCAACTGCAACTGTACATTGTTTCATAAATAAATAAACAATTGAAATCTATCCTCGTAATTTCGAAAGAATGGCCGTCTATAAACCGTATCTACGCTCACAGAAGAGATAGACGTTGCTATGGTTACCTTGTGACGTTTAGCCGTACGTCATGTACGCTGTCGCCAAATTTTACTTCTTTAGCAGGCGAGTACGGGACAAGCTCATCAACATACTGGAAGGACAGAATGAGGTTAAAATTGGCAACATGGTAAACTTTCCCTTCACTCTCCCTTCTGTTGAATGGTTAGCTCCTACCTAATTGTTCGGATCCAACTATCGTAAACCCAACTATAGTACAATAAAAATTTCGAATATTCTGTAATGCTATGTTTTGACACGTGACATTTGTTTACTATCCCATCCCACTGTGTCCCTGTTGTCAAGATGATGTCTAAGTAAAAGCTCTCAATTAGGAATCTAGTGTAAATGTAACTCTTGTGGTGCTTCAGGGCATTATATATGTCTCTGTCTGTCTATAATAAAAAAAAAGATAGCCCATTCCATTCTCCCTCCCTTTCTTTTAAAAAAAAAAAAATGTGTATTAAACTTGACGTTATACGTTATGTTAAAGATAGTTCTTCCAACACCGCTGATGTAAAGAGACGAGACCGCGCACGTTTTATGAAGAACTTGTTGGACTACCTAATTGAAATTAAAATGGAAGGAAGAGAGGTAGCCAAAATGGCCGCAGGGGGGTGCTTCAAAAACGACATTCTTTGTATGTCTATGGGCAAGGTAAAGAAACACTCACTGGCTTGCTCTCTCTCTCTCTCTCTCTCTCTCTCTCTCTCTCTCTCTCTCTCTCACACACACACACACATATTACATATATATATAACCAGGAGGGAAAGAGAGACTCAGAGAGAGAAAAAAAGGCTCTCGGAAAACCAAGAGGTCAGCATCCTGTTCTGGAAGGCCCTGCGGACCCGCACTGCCCTCACAGCAAGGTCTTCAGAAGGGGTCATCGGCCACTAAAGAGGCGTGGTGATGTACAGACGAAGCAAAAGAGAGAGATAGAACCTTTTTTTCATCCATCCTGTCCATTCGTTACCGGAAAAACTACTACCACGACTAGAATGTTACGTTTATACCTTTTTATGACCAAATAAGAATATCCAATTGAAGTCATCAGAGGGAGCCATTGTACAAAGGTGATGACAAAAAGGTCAAAATATTAGTTTTAAAATTGCGTTTATGTTACGTTTCTTATCTTTGCTTAAAAATATGTCTTTTATTTCAAGACGAATCTGGAATTACTGCTGGTCTGAGTTACCAGTCATATTTCGTTATTCGGAATTTAGACAGTTGTCCATCATCTCGTATCGACAAGTTTTAGGATCAGATTAAGTCTAGCAAATATTTCATGCATTTCTTGTCTTGTCTAACAAATTTAGAGTTGAATCGGCGAATACTAAAGTTTCGTCTAACAAAATTTATCAGTTGAAACAGCGAAAGTTTCGCCTAATAAATTTATCAGTTGAATCGGCTAATTCTGAAACGTTTCGTTCAACAAATTTATCAGTTCAAGCACTTTTGTAAACAACCTCTTTGGATTAAAGATAATTTAATTTTTTTCTTTTCTTTAAAAGGAACATGGATAAATAAAATCAGCATGCGTTTTTTTTTTTAAGTTATCCATATCTTCAATATATTTATTTTTTTATATTTGTAGATATGAGCAATTCTAACTTATGAACAGTTTCGTCTAACTGTTTACACAAAGTCTTTTAAAGACTATTTTCTTTTTTTACAAAAAGTAGCAAAATTATTGCATTCCACCAAAAAGAGTCTGCTAAGTGAGTTGTGAGTTATCTTTGAAAAAAAAAAAACCTATGGATTCTTTCTACTACATAAATCCAACCTCGTAGTAGTGACTACAATCGCTAACTTCGAATAAACAGTACGGAGGTGGCGCGGTTTCAAGTCCTGTTCACGCCAAAATGATTATCTTCAAATAAGAAGTCCAAAAAGTAGTGCTACAGTGATTATTCGAATGTTTGAAATATTCGAACTTTGAATACAGAATAATATACGGCTGATAACTTCAAATATCAAAGTTCGAGTAATGTACATTGGTTTCAGGTTATTTGGAAAAGTTCGAATATTCGAAAAGGTGTAGGTAGCACTAGTGCAAAGAACAAACAACCCCGTATATTAAAGGAAATCTGGCAAATTTTATTTTTATATGGGCCAGTCTAGTCCCTTTGGACTTCCGACCCATCACGATTCGCCTTTAGCTGTTAAAATCCATGCCTCTGTCGGGACTCGGAACCCGGGTCTTTCGAGCCGATGGCCTACCGCCGCAGACCGCTTGGCCACCCGGGCGGCTAAAGGGAATCTGGGACATAATTTGTCCACAACTTAAAGACCCAGGACAAAATCTCTGGAGTGAGAATAATCCCTAGAATAAAACCTCCCAGGAAGATCCCATCAGAAATTCATACCTATAAGGACAACATTTTTCACTACAATATCACACACGTAGGACAAAACCTACAGCAATACATACATACAGTGGCCTGATCCTGAGATGTCTACAGGCCATAAATTAAATTCAAATTCAAATACCTAGAGTAAATTTTCCAAGAATTAAAGACTTGTAGAATATCCCACAATAGAAAATATTTATGGATCTTTTGTTCACGCAAGCAGTATTCTATATGGACTATGCAGGACGCAGTATTATAGTAGGGGTGATAGGGAACCGGATTCTGAAGGAACATAAGATCCGGAACCGGGAACTTGGTTCCAATAGTATCCGGAACCGGATCCGGGTCTATGTGCTCATTCCTATATCACAATGTAAATTAAAAACAAATATGCGATAAAAGCACTATGTTACAGGTGCTTCCTCACGAACAGTTGAACTAAAACACGAAGGAAACAAAATGGTTGGCTGTTTCTAAATTTTACTACCAATCCTTCGAACCTAACGGCCTAATTTAGGACGCTAATTAACATCCGATCAAACAAATAGAACCGGATAGATTACAATATTTTTTTAAAAAAATATATCAGATAGTCATTTACAGGAGGATTTTTTTTTTTTCATAAAAATCCCAAGTACATTTAGAAATGAGCTTCACCTATTAATGACGATATGTAATGATGATAGACTCTTTGACAGACGAGATTCAATACCATATGAACCCATCTTTTTTTTTTGTTCATCTCTTTTTCATTGAATTGGGGAACTAACAAAAATCCAGCCACAGTGAAGTGATTCAACCGCCCAACAGAAATCTAGTTTGATATTTCCGCTGCGATTCATCCAACACATTATGCATGCAGTCGAAAATGAAGGACAGGGGGATGAAAGAGGCAAAGAGAGAAAGAGAGAGAGAGAGTCGACCTCCCTTTTCTCCCCACGCGTGATCCCGTTATTAATTACTTGCGGGTGAAAAGGCGGGGGAAAGGGGGAGGTAATATTATTACCACGGCGTGGTTTCCAACTCTGATTCATAACGTCGGGTAATTACACAGTGGCCCAGGTTCAGGAAAGGTTGGTTGTTGGGGGGGGGGAAGTGTCGGGAAAGGAAGGGGGGACAAGTTGCATGCAGGGATTTGTTACAGAGAGGATGTCGGATGCTTTGGACTCTTCACACAGATGCTTCTCTGCATCTACATACTTCTGTCGCTAACCTCCTCTCCCCGCTTTTCGGAAAACAGCCTCTTGAAGAGCTGACACTAACATTTCAGGACGAGTGGACTATTTAAGCAATGCAAGGTGGCTTTTTTTTGTAAATGCCAAAACACTGCAATGGCAGGCTTTAGGCTTTTAGGAAACAGGTGAAGGCATGTTGGTTTGTTGTTGGTTTTCTTCACGCTTCGAAAGTAACTATGCTACACGGTTGGTGCCAAGGAATGATGAAAAATGCTGTTACGAAGAATGATCCACATATGACCCGTACATAAATGCTAATCCATTAAGTATGTCGCAATTATTACACTGTGTGTTTCTTGTTTTATCCCTATCAGAAAGAGGCACGCATACAAAGCTGCATATTTTCTTCAGGAGTGCCATTAAACGCATAGCAAAAGAACTCTAATGCAAGCCAATAAATAAGGGAAGATTATTATGAACGCTCTAACGAATAAATTTAATGTTTTTATAGTATAGACTTTTTCTTTAGTTCACAATGGGTCGTGGTGTCCATCCTAAAATAAATACTAGTCTGCAACAATCTTGCGTTTTGGTTGGTGGCAGAACGCTTTAGAATTTGGGTCACAAAACATTAGCTTGAGATGAAAGTATCCGAACACCGCAATAACTCGAAAAAATAATAAAAACTTTTTAAAGACATACTTTTCCTAAAAAATTCGTACTAAAAAGTAAAGAATGTTGTTTATGTATGACTAAAAAGAAAAGCATTTTATAAAGTGACTATATCTGAGAGCGCACCCCATGCTTTTCATTTTAGTAATGAATAAATAAAATTATCTTTTAGTTTTTAGTACGAATTGTTCATGAAAAGTATATCTTAAAAAAGTTTTTATAATTTTTTTCGAGTTATTTCGGTGTTCGGATACTTTTATCTCAAGCTAAAGTTTTGGGATCCAAATTCTAAAGTGTTCTGCAACCAGCCAAACACAAGAGTGTTGCAGGCTAGTATTTATTTTAGGATAAAGAAGTCAATGTTAAAAAATATATGAAAATATGCTTTTAATATATCATACTTAGAAATATATGAAAGTAACAATGGAATATTTTATTGACACCCGACTTACGTCGCTGTGCAAAATTTCGTTATTGTATGACGTATTAGTAGAACTTTTGGGAACGAGAACACATTGGACCAAATACTGAGAAACGTTATTGCAAATGATAATGTAGCTATTAATTCATACAGTGGAAAGATTGATAAGAAAGTTATACTCATATTCGAATCAGAAAATAAGCGTGGTAGAACTACATAAATTGAAGGGCTTTCAACCCGTTAATGGGCACCCTTGAAAGGACAAGTGATAGTGACAATGATAATAATTATATAAAAGGATGCTAAAAATACCACACCTAGTGCATTTCTCAAATTTTTGTCACGTTGCTTAGTAACTGAATTTGCCTAGCAACCGTTTAACTACTTAACAACAAGCTAATTCATGATTCTATGTCCTCAATTAATCATTCTATATTCTCCATGTTAATTAGTGTTGACAAGAAACTCGATAGATGGCAGCTCTATTAATATGGCTTGGTTCTTATATTTTACGTACTTACAATCACACGCAATGTCGCATACTGTATTAAAGGAAAGAATTTTTAATGTCATTGATTTATTTCTTGTATTTAGGAATTATATGAATAGGTTAAATCAATGTTTGTCCCGGTGGTCTGTTCGATTCCTGGTTCGGCCGACCATCCTGACTGAGTTTTTTCCAGTGTTTTTCCTGTCACACCAGGCAAATGCCGGGATGGCACCTTCAATATAGGGCCTGGCGGACACCTTCCCAAATCCTCTCCTCTATCCCGACCTGAGCCTTAGATGCCTAAAGGTCTTCAATAAAATTCAATTCGAAAAATTCCTGTCAGGCTAAACCTTACCAATACACATTTGCAGCGTGTTCCAAACTTTTCAATAAGGTATGTGATTTACAAGATAATCACGTGAATTTTTACCCATCGCATCAAAGAACCCGAGAAGACGAAACATTCTGGCAGACGCTTCCAATTGGTGGTGTCGCCCCAAAATTTTCCAGACCCCAACTTCAAAATTTCTACTATTGAAGATCGATAGAAAAGAAACCCTGCAAAACCTGCTAACCCTCTCAATGTTGTCTTTACACTCGTCAAACTGGAAATTCTTGTTGAATCCCTGAGTCAAAATAATCACCCTGTATTAGATGCTCCTAGCAGCATAATGTGTTTATAGAGAACTTGATTTCCACTTTCTCTCGATCACCAATAGTATTGTAGAATCCAGCTCATGAAAGCCTACGGGCCAGCAGTCGGGTCCCTTACCACTTGCGATTCACCAAACATTGGCACCAACCGCTAGAAAGAGTCCGCCAAGAATTTTTCTTCGGCGTTGCCACTTTCTCAAAGCAGATGGCAAAAGCTTGTACTCCTCCCCAACTCTCGTAAATGCAACATACTTGAGCGACCCCAGAGAGGAAAAGGAAGACAAGGCATGAGATTTCGGTCCAAAACCACAGAAAACCACAGGCGGATACCTCCATATGTTTGTAGTTTAGACGTCCGTGTGGAATAAGAGCAGGCTTTCATGATTTGATCGACAGAATACGCTTGGATCCTGGATTCCGATGATTTTTCGTTTCTATAGCACCAGAGGATTACAAAACACGACGGATAAGGTTAACCAACTTCCCATAGGTGTACTACATAGCCATAATCTAAATTCAATACCGACAGCGGATGCAATTTAAAAAAGAGGCTATCCCACATTTATAGCATCTCGAAAGAAAATATATTAGGGTTTCTAATAATAAATACAGTCTAAATTTGTTCCCTCCTCAATTTCACTAGATTGAGCATATCCCACAGTGAAGCAATTCAAACCGGACACACTATAGTTGCCGCGGTCTTATTCCCGGTGTGACTCCACCCACAAGTGACGTGCACTTGAAAGTAATGCCCAATTGGTTGCCCACGCAATACCTCCTCCTCAATTGCTCTCTTCTTTATTCCCTCTAATCAGTAATCAATGCATGATTTTAAAAGCTTTTTAGCTTTTTTCTACTTCACATCGCAATTGTAGAGATATTTTCTAACGCATTACGTTACCAGTAGCCAATGGCAGACGCCTTGTCGTCCGTTATTTGTGTTGTTTCTCCATAGGTTTGCCGGCTGGTGTGTCGCGGCGACTTTAGTAAAAGCATTACATGATTGATAAATCATGTAAGAAAAGAGAAACTAGGAGGGATTCTGCCAGACGCACATAATAGGGGTGTCAACACTCCAAAACGTCGAGCGTCCCCCCTCCAATTTTACAGTTAAAAATATATTTAAAGCCTGCAAAATGACGCTTACCCCCCTCCCCCTAACTTTGACTTTACACATCTCAAACTGGAAATTCTGGCAAAAGGCAAAATCACTGGACACCGGTTAAGAAAGAATGCAAAGCTCAAACCTGAATGATTGTGATTAAACGTGACTGATTATTAATAAATACGAATGATAACCATCGTAATAAGCAGGACCATTACACTGTGATGACGTTGGAACCGATATTAACCAATGAAACAGTATAATTTAGAACACAAAGTTGATCTTTGAACTCACGACTTACAAAAATAATCAATGCTTATTTCAATCACTTAACTATAAAATTCCACTGGCATTAATTTCTTTCCTGATACAATTTCAACAGCATCGGGTAAAAAGAAATCACACGAAATGGCCTTCCGTTATTTAATAGACCAAAGAATCATAGTTTCCAAGACCTTTCTTATATATAAACAAATGCTAAGAGTATATGTTCGATTCGTCGAGTGAAAAACAATCAAACCAAATAGTCTCATTCTACAAATGAAAGCAATAATAACAAACATTACCATCTGCTTCAATCTCGAGCTGTGATTGGTGTTAGCAATAATGTGACCAGTGGAATCTTAACACGAGTAACCATAGCAACGAGCCTCCCAGCGTGGATTTCCCTCATCTCGGTCACTTTTGTGTACGGCGCTTCTCCCCCACCCTCTTCCCTTTCGAATCCTATATTCCTCCAGACAGACCTAAAGCTGGGGTGGGGGGAGAAACTCGACCCCTCTTGTACATCCCCATTTCAATGTATTTAGAGGTTTAGATACAAACTTATGAATTTTGGAAACCTCTTGGTGGCTGGTTTAGTTTAGATGTAATTTCGTGGATTGTTTCATGTGTTATAGTGGCTTCTGTTTGACCTTCATTTTCAATGTATGTCATTCGCGTTCCATCCCCCCTCCCCTTCCGCCTTTTGGTTGTTGTATCCTTTCGTAAAGTGGGTTGTTGTGATGTTGCTTGCACGATGCTCGTAACGGCAATGCGAAGTGATAGTAAATATTCCCAGCAGGGTGATTTGCGAATTATCATGACGCACACTTAGCCAAATTGAAGAGAACGACCTGCTTACACAACACTCACACAGGCAGCAGACATACTGAGACTACGATTCATCCTTCAGTGTTGCTTGGAACATTGAGAAAGACACGCTATAAGTGTTTTAATTTTACCGAACCACCCGTAAAAAATGGTCCTCTTTTATCTGTCTGAACGTCTGTAAAGTGCGTAGAGAGTGAATACTAGCAGCTTTCAGTTTTTGGGTTCAGCGACCTCGTTTCACACGGTTGTATTAAATCTGAAGACGCTCAAACTGATAGGTCCTTTCCATCTGTTTAGTTTTCTCTACTTGAAGGATTAATACTAAACTCACAAATCTGCTTTCAACGGCCAATTATACGTTTGGAAGTAAATTGAAAGCTGATATGTGATCGCTGTTGGGAGTTTTTATTACGTTCAAGCAGGAGGGGGTTGTATGAAAGATTGTCGGTGAATTTCCACTCACTCAAAGAATTCTTAAACAATACGGAAGCAGGAAATTGGACCCAACCCCTGAAAAGAATTCTCAGCTCTACGTGTATTTCATGTGGAGAATAAAGTGGACACGAAGCGGCAGTCCTATCTTCAGATTTCACTGTAGTTTTCATGGGACTAACACTGCCAATCCACTTAGACGCGTTGTTCCGACCAGACAGCAGGTTTCAAGAATCAACATTCCATCGAACAATCAGAAATTTCCCTTGATGAGTCACATGATCCAAACTGAAGAAGTGATTCCCGCACGACAACGTGTTGTTGTCAATCCATACTCCATACTCTGACAGCTTTGACGTCAAAAAACAGCATCGTGTCCGTCTCAACCATCAATCTACTTGCTCGAAAGTAGTCTTTCTCTGGGTGGAAACGCGTTGGTAGAATTACAAGCTAAACTTCACATGATATATCCAATGCTTGTATGTGAACATCAAACGTTCAACTCCAGCGCACTTAGGTCCTATGAACGCGTGAAGCTGTGTCCTCATTTGGTTATTCACTTAGCGGCGTTGCTAACCCATATGGGCGTAATATACATAAAGTAATCATAAGCTTGCATTCCGTCTCAACAGTAGCAGGAGTGTTCACTCTCCGGCACTGCGCTGAAGCTAAAATATGATTAACTTAGCCAGTCACACGTAAACAATAGACTTGGCTCCTTTCTTGGCAGCAAGGTGCAGATAAAAGTAAACGTTACATGACTTCAACACTCATCGCCCGACCGTTTCCATCATTGTCCCGGTCGGACAGTGCTACGCGCATTTGGCTTTAGCCTGGCGCTAATTACATGCTTTCGACTCATGAAATTTAACTTCTTCAAACTTTGGCGTCCTGTGAAGTGGTCTTGCTAATAGTTTCAACCTACGCCTCAACTGGATGAGCAAGGTCGATATTCAAATTGGAATTTATATAGGTATATATACTGCTCTCTTTTATTTAAAAAAATATAAATGTTTCACATATTTCTCTAAAGCATTCTCTGATTAGTAATGGAGAACGGATTATTCAGCGAACATTGAGAGGGGGCGTGGATGGGCGTAAAAATGGAAAACGAGAATAGTTGAATATTTGATTGCATGTCGGGAAGGGTTTTTGTAGCAATACATGAAAACGAACAACCTGAGGATTTTTTTTTCTAAAAAAAAAAGTGTATAATCCATACATTCACGTAACCACACACGCACTCAGCGTGTGTGCATTTATGGGTTTAAACAGTGTGTAAAAAAGTGAATGAAGAAAAAGGGAGGGCCGGACGTTATGTTTGCTCTTAGCAAATTGAACGTCGCCCAGCTCTAACCGCTCGCAGAATAAACAGTTCTCTCTCTCTCTCTCTCTCTCTCTCTCTCTCTCTCTCTCTCACACACACACACACACACACACACACACTTCCTTACCATGCATATCCACCCCCATCCCCTCCTCTGACATGTCTCTTGCTCTGTACTCTGCCTGTGGTTTGTGGTGGGGAATATGCACGGCCGATGATCAGCAAACAGAATGCACACTGGATGTAGTAATACTAGTAGCAAGAACTAGTAAGTAGATAGACGGCACAGATTCTCATCATCTGTCCTTTATACTCTCACGTCCAGTGCACACACACCCACTTGCTCTTCGCCATGGTTATGTGAATCCTTCACATATTTCGGTCGTAAAATGCATTATCCACGATGATGGTACGACGTTTCGGAAGAAACTGTGTCTATCTTCACATTTACCTACCAGAATTGTTGTTGAAAAATTCACGTAAAAATTCCACTGCGTTGACTGGGACGTGGATCCTGATCTCCCAATTGCCGGCTGGGTGTCCTAATCATTATTAGACTACCATCCCGGCCGCTTTCCTCTGCACATAGATAATTCTTAAACGCTTTAAATGAATCAGATACTCGTGCTGCTGTCCAAATCAAGACTCTCCACTACATTTATTAAGGAATTTTCTGCAGATTGTGTGAGATCTGAGTTTGACTCCCGGTGATGGGAATCTCCAAGTTTTTTCTCTGTACGTTTGAACAGCTTCCATACAAATGATCTTAGTATAACGAATACAGCATCTTATACCGGTAATATTATTTAAAACTACGTGTTTCTGTTTTAAACTATTGAATATCGTATAAGATATAGAACTGATATAAAAAATTATGTAAGTACAAAATACTACACGTATTTTGGTAGAAAATATATAGGCCTACAGTGTTATCCGCGAAGTACTTCGAGCTCCTGTACCTTCGAAACTATGTATGTTTCGAAATTTCCTCACATACACTTTTTCTTGTTTTATTGTAAATAATCACCTCCCGAAATCTGCTTCATTATTTCAGGGACACCTTGTACAATGTATTATCGGCGCCAAAAGTATCCACCTTGATTTCACACTCAAATGTGTCAAGCATAGTACTGTGTCCTTTCAACCCTTCTCTCTCGCTTAATTTATCTTACGCACACACAACGCCAACTTTCACGTTCTCCTATGCTTATGCAACTCGTTAAACTTTGATTGACATTGGGATGCATATATTTGGGCGTAAAATGTAGGTGGATACTTACTTTTGGCGCCAATAGTACATATTGTTGTGTAGTAATACTCTTATTTCTTTATATTGCAGGGAAAACCGTATACCTTCTTATTTATATAATTAATCGATTTAAAATCATGTTCCTGAATTGATTTGAAGGAAAAATCATATTGTTCCCCAGGATTTTATTAAAGATTTTCCAGAGTATGCACGGAAATACTATTTTCTTCTCGTTTTTTTTTCTTTCAAGAATTATTACATTACACGGTAGTATAGCAAGAAATATCAGATACGCCTAAAGTGATATAAAAAGCAGTCTTGCAAAATTTCCCTCTTTCCATAAATGGAAAGATATATAACAAAATTTTATCTTTTGTATCTGTCTCGCTTTTCCAGTGACTCACAAACTTTGAACTCAAAATTAGTTATAATTCAAAGAATTACTCGTAATTAATAGAACGAGTTTGATTTTGGAGCTGACACGAAACTGTATCCATACGGTGTAGCGACAGATGCGACCACGTCACTTTCGACCATGCGACAGATGCGACCACGAAAAGAATTTTGCTCTTATCTACTTATTCATCAGCAATCAGGTGCGAGTTCCGACCATATGAAAGTTTCATTTATCAGCAAGGGAGAGGGAGTATGGTGAAGAGGAGGTCCATTCTTCTTATTCGAGGGATCATTGTATGTTTTTATTTATGACCTGTACTTGAAAGTCAATTCTAATTCATATTATTTGTAATGTTTTCGAGGAGCAATGTCCCGCCATTTTCGATTTCGGATAACCCGAGTTTGGTTAACCGGGTTGTACTGTAAATTCTAACGTGTGTTGTGTAACTCTGATTCTAACGTGTGATAGTGAGTTTAATATGTCTTGCTTTCATTTAAGTTATTAATTTAAATATCTTTGGTTCATTATTTATTTACTGTTATGTTACTCTAGTTCAGGGTACTACTGTATTTCAGAAGATGGAAAGCGTAAAAGTAATAGAAACTTCGAAGAAGAAACCGTGTGTTCTTTACGATGGTTTTCAATATCGAAAGCACAAATGTTTAAAGAATGGCGCTGTATATTGGATTTGTTTGAAAGAGAAAAGCCACCATTGTACAGGAAAAATAGTTACCACTAGAGAATATAGATTAGTCAGCGTAGGCTATCACAGATGTAAACCCGATGTGGTTGGCGTGGAAGTGACCAAGAAAATATAAGGTTGTAGAAAACGTGCAAGAGAAGAGTGTCACGTTAAGTGACTTGTATTGGCAAGAATTTGGACCTTTGTTTAACAAAAGGATATGACTTTGTAACCGAGATTCCTATCAGTCTATCAGAAGAACGTGTAAGAAACACAACAAACAATATGCCACAAGATCCTCCAACTGCAGAAGCAATAGAACTTGCTCATAATATTTTGATCATAACAATAGAATGAGTTTTCTTCTTGCTGATGATCATGCTGAAGGAAGAATCTTAGTATTTTGCTCCGATAAGAGGAGACAAGCTATGGCTGAATACAGTAGTATTTTTTGTAGACGGAACAGAGTTGTAGTAAGCAATTTTCACAGCTATATACTATACATGCAGACATAGGTGGGTCTAACGAAGAAACGAACATTGTTCCTTTAGTGTATGGGCTATTGCAGAAAAAGTTCTTCCTACATAAGATTCTTCGGACTTATAAAGGAAAGCATAAGCGGCTGGAATCCACAGTTTATCAAGACAGACTTTGAAGTACCAGCAATAAAGTCCTTGAAAGCGTTGTTTCCAGACGTGAAAATTAGTGGTTCCAATTTTCATTTCAGTCAACGCATTTGGCGGAAGGTACAGGAATTCGGTTTGGTACGGGAATACAAATCCAACACAGACGTAAGATTGTATATAAGAATGTGTTCCGCACTTCTCAGATGTTGAAGATGGGTGGCTGTCCATCATGGAAGATGCACCGAGCAATGAAAAACTTTTCGAATTCTTCGATTATTTTGTGCAGCAATGGCTAGAAACCAGTTTCATTTCTATCGACATGTGGAACTGCTCACAGCAGCGACACAGAACGAACAATGCAGTAGAAGGATGGAACCATAGACTAAATGCAATACTACATAGACCTCATCCAAATGTATACAGGTTCGTAGAGTGTTTGAAATTCAATATTCGGACAACCTGCTTGACAGAAGGGAACTGAATCTCGATGGAAAGCGGAGACGGCGAGCCTACGTGCAATTGGACGAAAGAATACACAAAGCTATCTCAGATTATAAAGAGACAAGGAATATGTGAACATTCTTAAAAAGAATTGCATACATTAAAAAATTAAAAAAAAAGGGGTTGGAAGATAGCAGTGATTAGTGGACAGGATGCCAAAAAATGACAACGGATCAAACATCCAGCTTTCAATGCTAAACTTTGACTGCGGATTCATACGTCCAGCTTTTAAACACGACAGTAATTTGCTGCCAGTCCTAAACCTGGATAAAGTGTGAAGGAAAGCTTTAACTTACATATTCGTTTTATATTAGAGATAATAACACTTGATGGTCGGTATAATCTCGTTTTGCCCCGTCGCGTTTCACCCCATATGTTATGCCCCAGTGTTTTAGAAACGTGTTTTTCTTCTTAGATAGGATACCCTTCGACGCACTTTTGAATGATAAAGTTCCATCTTAGTTCACTGAAAATGCATAACACAACAAAGCGGCCCTAAATCTGATTGTTCACCTTGACCCCCCTCCCCTTTTCACTAGCTTCCTAATCCCCGGTAAAATAATATGGTCGCAACTGTCGCAGCTGGTTTCAGATAAATACGAACAACAACATTTATTTTGTGGTCGCATCTGACGCATTTTAACTGGTTTTCTTTCCATGGTCGCATCAGACGCGGACTCATCCATACAAATAGTAACGTTATCTGCCAAAAAAAAATACATTGAAAGTTGTGTTTTGAATAATAATCAGCGTGTTAAAAGATAATAGAATAAATGTCGAATGTGGTATTTACACGTTAAAAAGTTTATCGTTTCTTAACTGTATAAGTCAATCGCTTCCCAGGGCTGAATGATTTGGTTCACTCCGTGTTGAAAAGCTATCACTTGTCACAGTTAAATGTTCAGAATCACATGTTAAAAAGTTAATGGCTTTCCCATAGTTGAATGATTTGGTTATTAACTCCGTGAGGTTAATAACCAGTAGAATGATTCAGGTACCTCAATGTTGAATGGTAGTCACTTTCAATTGTGAAATGTTCAAGTTACATGCTGTGATGCATCTCGAATCTGGCGGACCCTGGTAGTGCCACTGCCAGGTCAATTCTTGAAAGTACAAGTAGTATACCTGTTTTGTGTATACACAGGAAACTTCACATAATGCAGGACGTATTAGCGCCAAAGCACCTTCCTTTCTGTAGAAGTGCACTACTGGTTACATGTTAAAGGAAAATCGCTTTCAAACAGAAAGCTGTTGACTTTCATACTAAACTTTGATAGGCTTTTCAACAGTTGAATGCGAATTTTACATGTGAAATTTAAACTCTTTGTAGTTAAATGAAATATCTCAAGTTCCTCGCTACAAGCAGATAGTTTCCGATCTTTAATTATCTTACAAGAATAAGCTGTTCCGTTTTTATGCCGCGTGGTTGTTTCTCCATTCCATATTTCTAGTTACGTAAGCTTCGTCTACTTTACCACGATTTGTTCCAAATTTTAGACGAAGTAAAAACATCAATACGTTCCCGCTTTTATGTAGAGTAATTCTGCATATATCCAAACTTCCATTCCCCTGCAGTAGTTTTCGAGAATTTTAGTAGAACCCTTCCGTTTAAAAGAGTTTTAGATTACGTTCTTCATAAAAAAAATATAATAAAAACACATGAATTACTTTTAAATAGTAGTTTATATTTCTAACTTTTTGGCGTTAAACTTTTGACCTTGTAAAGTTTAATGATTTACAAAATGGTTGAAAACCATGCACTGTATTATTAAAGAGGGATTATTTTTTTGCAGGAAAGGAGAGAGAGAGAAAACATTTGTGTTGTGTTGTGAAGCAGTCTCTTTGAGAAAAGAAAACAAGAAACGGTGAGTGGTACATAAAGATGATGATAACAGCACGAGAAGGAAGCTCTCTCTTTGCAAACCTGGAAAGCCAAAAAAGAACTCCCCAACAGAATGTGTGGGGGTGGTGGTGGAAAGTAAACGGAAGAGGGAGAGAGGAAGAAGCAGAGACAGCGCATCGTTGTGGAGGAAACAGAGGAGGTATGGTGTTTCTGCAGTGAAATAATAGCCCAGTTAACATTTATGCCTTTGTACTTCATTTAGATCAGAGCACGAGATAAGTACCGCCAGAAGAGTGGGGAAGGTTAATCTCTCGCCCAGAACAACAAACTTTCATCATAAAACCTATTGCGGTTTCAGTGACGTTAGTAGAAAAGAGGTTAAATTGAAACCTTATCTACGAATTCCCGGAGTAACCTCGTCCGGCGTTTTAACAGTAGGGGAATGTGTTTTATCGAAAAGGGTCGCAAAAGAGAGCCGAGAGGGAGAATTAGTTGCTGCTACCGATACTGCTGTTATACCATAGTTTTCTGCCTCTGTGTGTGTGTGCGCACATACACGTGGCTAGAGGAAAAGGGATGCATGTTTCATATTAGAGACACCCTCTCTTATCGCAGTGACACTCTGCGTGCTGTTCAATGCCCTTGTACCACTACCACGAGACCACCACTTCTTCTTTCTCATCTCATACCATTCCGCCATAGTTTTGACGGCTGGACTATCCGCTTGTTTTCTCCCCTTATCTTCAATTCCACCTCCATCCAATGCCGTACCACAACCCACCACTGCCGTGCAATGAAAGCCGTATCACAACTCGCCTCATTCTCTTGTGCAGCTTCCCTCCAACCCCGTAAACCTCAAAAACCTCATTCCCAACTCACTCCTCTTCAATCCTTTTGGCTTCCTATGTCACTACCTTCTTCCCCCCTGTATTCTTTAGCTCTTTTCTCTCTGACTCCCCTCTGCCCTTTCAAGACCTCTGAAACACCGCTCCGCCTTCCTACAATGACTCCTCTTATTTCACCCAAAATTCTTCTTCCCTTTCTCCATAACTATTACCCCCTACATCCAACTTTCAACCCTTTCCCTCTTCCTTTTCTGTGCCCATAACGCAAGGCATTGTTTCATCGTGGTTTGTAATCACGTCATAGTACTTATACTATCCCCACTCTACGACTCTCCAACCACCTTTCTGTATATAACCCAAAAGCGCTTGCTCATTTCTCCGCTCTCAAAATCTGGCGTTCAAGACAACTATGCTACGAGTGTGTTTTGTGCACTGAATGTTCTTTTATTTTATCTTCCTTTTTACGTTTTTTTTTAACCTTCCATTTTAATTCGACACTTGAAACCGTTAGGCGAAAATTTATATAACCCTCCACACTCATTTAGAACTCTTGATGTGAGCAAGTAAGTCAGTCTATAGAAAAAAAAGCACCATTTTCAGCTGAATATTCCACTGACACAAAAATCTTAAAACAGTTAGAAAGGACTCTCTTGAGTTTCATAATGCGAAGGTTATAATCTTGAAAAAGCAATACGGAAAAGCATGAGCTTAACCCAAAGCATTGTAAACGTTTTGAGTACGTGCATGAACAATATACATAAAATAAAATTCAATATACAGCCTGAGTAACGCACTAAGAGGAAATGTTTAAATGCAAAGCTGAACAGTTAATTAGTACGTAACATAAAGCATTACTGTCGTAACAAAAGAAACGAAAACATTCAGTTTAAATGGAACTCTTAAGCTCACCAAAACTTTGTACAGGTATCATACATTAGAGAAAGAAATGTGTAACTCACACTTTTCGCGAAGAAATTTTATATTTACGTATGGCAGTATGACTGATATGTTTAGTAGTGAGCGCACGACCGTCTTTAGGGGATGTGCGAGCGATACCGATGCACAAACCACCGAATTGAAGGAACGCCTCAACGAATCTCGTCAAATCGTGTGAGAATGAGGTTTGATGTAGAACCAGGATGAGAAGGAACAAAATTTGGTCTTGTATAGGGTGTCATTTTCCCTAAATTAATCCCTACTGAGAATGTATTAATCTTTAGAAGGTTTAGAAAGGTGTTAGCAAATTACTGTGCGAAGCCTTCTCCAGGTTGGTTCAATCCAAGTTCCAAAACTCATTTGAAAATATTTAGCTTCTTCAGGTAACTTGAAGTGAATAATATTACATTCCAAAATAGCTTTGAACAATCTATATCATAGTTTTCAACTCTTTATGGTATGAGTCCGCATACTTGTACTAGTGTTTTCAGGTTGGATACCACTCGTGTCACCTGACAAATAGTTGAAACTAGATAGTTGGCACAGTTAAAACAATACCGTTGGCACCTGACAGATAATTGGAATGTAACAGATAGCTGAATGGACAGTTACCGCTTCTACCGTCTTCAGGAGTTACCGTAATATCTTTTGTAAATACATCAAATTCTGTATACATTAATTTTTATCTAACTTTTCTGGTTATGTCTATCTTTCATCGCTGATCCTATTTTAAGCTATTGAAGATAGATTTTACACGCGCGTGCTGCGTATTTTATGCTTTCGAACGATTAGTTAACTCTTGGGGTATTTCATGGTTGTCTTTATTTAAAGTCATTCATATATGCGTAGAAATCATTATGAAAAAAAAAGAGAACAAAACGCCTATTGCGCATTAGTATGTGTACATGCTACGGAATTATTATGAGACCAAGGGACTATTGTGGAAGTTTTCTCAGCAAAACTGCTAATATTGGGGGATGAGGTTGGTTGGTTGGTTGGTGGTGGTGTTGGGTTAGTTGGTTGACCGGTTCGTGTGGTCTTGTTACACAGAAGGCTGGTTGTGAGCAGCCACCACAAGCGCTTTTCGCTAATGAAGGTTTACTTAGGCCGAGCCATGCAAATACACACACATACAGATATATATAAACACACACATATATACACTTTGTCACATTTCACGGCGCAATGGATGCGAGGCTTGGTTGACGAGTCGGCATGGTCGTTTTGGCTGTTCATTCGCTCGCTCTGTAGTTGCGGGGTCGTCACAAAGAGGGGGTAAAGGGGACGACCTAGGTCGCCCTCTCTCTGTCAATGGTTATATAGGTATTACCTCGCTTCACAGAACACGGTTTCCTTGTTGCCATATTATATACGTATCTATGCATGAGTTTTCCTAGAAAGGATAGCCGAGACGGTACTGCGAGATAACTAATTAACAAATAAACAAACAAACAAAAGCCTTTGGAGGTTGTACTTTCGTATATCAGCTCCAAGAAAGGACTAAGAATAAGTATTGGATTCTTTCTTAAACCCGAAGTCTATCAGTGCTTTCACGTTTGTTCACGATATTATATCGCAGCTACGGATCCGAGTCGTCAGGAAGCCAGTCTGCAAACTCCAAAGGGATTTGTCTGCTAGGCTATGAAATTGGGAGTCCAAATCAAGGAACTGAGTACGGTAGTCGTATGTCTTGGTCGTCAGGGCAGCATATCCAAGGTTTCGGTTTCGAATCCAGGCATGGATGTTTGTGGATTTTGGAAACTAAATAACTAAAAAAAATGGAGACGGGTCGTTGTCATTACTCCCCTACTAAACTGATTCCCAAAATACAAAGTTTATCCAAATCAAGGATTGAATTTATTAGATTATAATTTGTGTTGAGATATTCGTAACTGTTTTGTATCCTTATACTTACATACGTTCATGATTCTTGATTTTCAACTCAGCATCATGTCATATTGACATAGAAAAGGTAATGCTAAAAGTATCTGATACAAGACGCCGGTACTCCCCGAAAGTATCTCGATAGTCCTGATACTTGACATGCTTATCTTGACGAACGCAAATCTAAAATAAACAGCGGTACAAAAGACGTTAGTCTAGATGTGACATCATTTCTACCGATGCTGCCAGCACATATGACAATTCACAATAATCACGAATGACATCTAGATTTGGACGTGCTCTTTTTCTTGGATCCTTCTCTCAAAGATTGGACTGACATGCTCAGGAAGTATCGTAAGAAGTATCACCTATTCTGATACTCGATACCACTTTAAAATATCGAGTACTTCGACTACTGTTTTCCCGAAGTATCATCGAATATTTGCGAAGATGCCATTTTATTTTTGTGTCGCCATATTGCTCATGTCTGGTCATATTATATTTACTCGGCTTGAGCCATAGATGCCTGGAGTTCATTGAACTCAATTCAAAGGACGAAGGAACTGTCCGAAATTGTCATTCAAGTCTGTTAGAGCAGCTGACGGCTCTAACGGTGCACATGAGAGCCGGAACAATTTCAGGACTACGTGTACGCCAACTATGGCAACACTTACACATAGTGTGCGAATTTACGGGGGGATAAGGGGGAAATTTCCCCCCTAGTAAGTCTGCACATGGACACATTAATGACTATCAATAGTCTGCCACCGTAATGTCATACGTCATGATACAGTGTTGCCAACTTATCAAATTATTTCAAGCAATCAGTTTTCACATATCTTCCAAAGGTTGTGGCACTGCTTTGTATAAGAAATATAATATGTTTGACTGTTCGCGGTCATTCTAAATATGTTTTAAAAAATCTGACGTAGTGCCATTTTTAAAAAATGAGTTGGCAACATTGCATTTCTGCCACAAAATATTTCCATAGCTCCGATTTTTTTTCTGGTTTTCATGTCTGCCCTTATTGCCTTCAACTATTACAAAACGCATATAAACATTGAATCAAATGAACTACCAGATTAGATGAGCAGGGATTCTGCCAAGATTTTCAGTTTGGGGGTGTAAAGCCTTGCTTGAGGAGGGTTTCTATCGACTTTTAACCGTAAAAAATAGTTAGGAGCGTGTGTTCCGAGAATTTATGGAGTGATACCCCATTCGAGGGAAAGGGCATATGGAAGAAACCCTTGAGATGTGACTCGTCGGTAACTCGTTCGTCCATTTCCGACTGTTCCTTAGTGACAACTGACAAGTACATCCTGATAAGTATGTGTTGTAGACGAATAAGGTAATCGATACATGGTTATAGTTGCCTGATGACAGCCTTATTTACTAGAACGTGTGCTTGGAACAAATACAGTGTGTCGACTACAAATTCAGTCGGTCATCGCCCAGAGATTAAAATAATTGACAACGGTTCGTAAATAAAAGTAGGCTGACACTTTTTAAGGTAATTTTAGTGCCTATTTTCAAGATTTTTTATAATCTACTTTTCCAGTTGATTTTTTCCCCTAAACTTCCAGGCGCTAGAACTCAGTATTTTCAAGAAAAATACTGTAATTCTTGAATGGGTATTCGAACTTTTCCCCACCCCCCTGTTGTATTTAGTATTATCTAAAAAGCGAACAGGATTATTTTCCAATCTTTTGTCCTGAACTCCCGCTCTCCTCCCCTCCTACCTCTTTGTCTCTCATCATGTTGTATAGCTGTCCGTAATTTTGGTGGTGTCTGAGAGAGGATATGTAAAAAAAACGTTTGAAATACCAAGAGAGAAGAGGAAAATATCTCTTTTCTCTTGAACGTGTCTATTAGTTTGACATGACACGTCGTAAATTTATACCTCACCACACACACTCCCCCCAACTCCTCCGCTCCGCATACAAACATACATATGTCGTCTCTCCTTTGAGGTATACAGTTTTCTCGCGTTCAATCATACGATTCACACAGAAATAGACACACACATTTGCAAATGCCCAACAGCACATACAAATACAAAATGGTGAAATTGAAAACACAGCTAGTGAAGAAAAAAACTTGTATGCCAGAAGTTGAGATTTAAACAAAAAGAGATATAAAAAAACATGTACTCCATAAGTATAGATTTACCCCCAAAAAGAGAGAAACACAGAAAAGTCAAGAGAAAGATTTTCATGTGTCTGTTTGGCGACGAAAGCACATCTCTCATGCTTAAAACCATGCAGCCATTATGCAATTGCTGGTGATGACAAAAGGAGGGAGGGGGCTCTCTTCTCGTCTATTGATTTTGTCAACTTTTCGCCCCGGCTTTTGACAAAAGCTAACCGGGAGGGGGAGAGAAAGATATCACGGGACAAAGAGGGAGGGTGGGTACTCACACACAGGGATGCTGGGAATGAAGAAATATATACATAGACACAGACTGACACCCTTTCCTGCCGCTTTGAAATATCCACAAACTCGGGCGTTACTTTGTGTCTTCAGTAAAGCCGAAGACAAGAGAGAGGTTGGAACGCTCATGGAAAACGACTTTTCACCGAGTTCAGGTTTCCCTCTATTGTTAGACCTATGGTATGGACGGTATGCAAGAATCCTGAGCTGGTCACTATCATAATAGTAGTACTATTAATAATAGCATCTCGACTAGTACTAATACTACCACAACTGTCTCAACCTCGTTCTATCTTCCTCGCTGTTCTCTTCACACTTTCTCATTCTCATACCTCCCCTCTTTTTACATTCCACCCCTCTCACCCCTTGATAAAAAAGTTCCCCCTCCCCCTCATCCTATTACTGCCGACAACTCAAACCTCCAGGCTGCTTGAAATCACGCCTGCGCGCGCGAACATGGTTACATTAAAACATCTATTATTGATCTTAGCGTGAACTCCTGGCCTCTGTGGATGACCATGGTGGTTTGTGATGGGGGCTGAAAGTGAAGAGGGTAGGGGGAGAGAGGGGTGTCGACTGATATTCTTTTTGTTTGTGTTTGTATGCGAATGTGAGCGCGACTCTGGAACACTACCATCGAACGGTCATCCAACTTTTGAGGGGGAAAAATAATCCTAGTTGCTCTCTCTTTCTCTCTCGACGCGAGATTAAAAAAATATCTATGATGAGAGAGAGAGAGGAGGCTATCATTCGATTTGTCATAAAAAATAAAGTGTCGAAAAGTGTATTAAGTAAGGTTACGAACTGCTATTTAAGCTGTGAAACAATTCAGTTATAAATCCTGCTGATTGATTTTATTAAAAGCTGAAAAGAACAATACTTAACAAACAATCACCATTACAGGTAATGGTTTCTCAAAGTACACCATGTCCTTTAAAAAAAAAACATTGATACATTATTATAGGAAAAGTGGACAATTGTTAATGAAAGTATTCAATGAAACTAATATGGAGAGAGTGAAGTCATCTGTAAAACACAAATCTAACCGGAAAGTTTATGTTTACAGGCACTATAAAGTTGATACAAAAACTTTGTGCATCATCAACTGAGAACTACAGATGACTTGCCACGTAACGAATCTTTTGCCGGCTGGCTGTGATGTGTTCGAAAAGGCAACATCCCCAAACTCCACAGGTAGAACAAAATCTTAGAAGTAAAACAGTGCTTTAACATTTAAGAATAAAAAAACTTAATTTTCTGTAATATTATTCAAATGAATTGAATTTTATTCAAAAGCTTTAGCAGTGTTATTGAAGTAGAATATAGAAAACAAAGTTTACCGTTACCCAGTGCAGGACAATGAAATGTTTGGTTTTCAATATTACATGGAGAATCCCTATCGTAATTTTAGAATTTATGCAATTAATTCTATTGCATCTCTTTAGCGATTCAAACTTTTGTATATTAAAATACTCACAATCTGTAAATTTCAACTGTCAATTGGCAGACATTTTTTTTTTTCGTTTCTGTTATTTAAATTATCAGTTGGAATGTTTGAATATTTTACGATAGTAAAGTTTGAATCTTTATATGAATGTACTTGAAGTAATTTCACGTCTTATAATTGAAATAGGGGTTCTCTACGTAATGTTGAAAACCTTTCTGTATATAGCGTATGCACTACACAAGTTAAGCAACCCTCGTGGTTTTATGGTTACGGGCGTCTATGAGCACTCGCACGCGAGCATATTTTCGTTTTCAAAGTATTTTGGAATTAACATCTCTCTCCGATTGTTTATTATTATTATTATTATTATTATATTTGAATAAGCCCCAAATCACTAGTTTTGATCTGAAAAATGTCTTATCCAAAAAGTATTTCATGTCTGTAAATGAAGACAACCTCTTCGTCGTAGGTACAAATATTTACTGCACTTTGTGAATGTTCGATTTGATGAGGGGATGGCAGGGATATTCCCTGGTGCCTGAGGATTTCATCCCCAGTTGTTTGTTCCAAATATCACACAAACCATGGATACAATCTTCGTATTTCTGCTCAAACAGGCAGTATATTGAAACTTCCCAACTTCCACTGGTTTTAGGATCCCCCCTATCATAATTTATAACAAATTGAACACTGTTTCGTATGCCTGAGATCAGAGTTAGTTTCTAATGGTTAGTTTCGCTTCATTATGGGCAAGATAATGTGTATTTTAGAACATTGATATTGACTATGTATCGTTTCTGCGCATTCCAGTACAGAGGACCATTTCCATATATCATGTGACTTCAGATAAATTATGAGTGGGGTTTATTTTAAAAAAAACAAACAACGAAGTTAATACCAGTCAGATGTTCTTATTTACTGAGCATATCCCATGACAGGCGTAAGCGATAGTGCTGTTGCCGCCCTTACAATTAATTTTATGATATCTGAGCATAAAAGTGTGTTGTTTCGCATTAGGTACCAAGGTTTACAAGGTCACGTGTATCAGGAAGCATAAATACACAAAGGATCGCAACTAAAATTATATTACAATTCATCTGGTGTGGCATATGGACATTTCATATTAGACAATATTACTATTTCCAAAAATTAAAAATGATAAGAAACCTTGAATAATTCAGAACAATCATATTTAAACCAGTTAAGCACGATATGTCTCTTCATACTTTTCTTTCAGTAACTGTAAATGCTTTAATGTAACATTGAATGCAACACGCTTGCTTAATCTGTTTCCCTATAAAACTTCTTTTAAATACATTTTTAATGGGTGGTATTAATTGTTGTTGAAAACACGAATTAAAAATCAATACGTTAAAATGCATGTTTGTCAACTATACTATGCGACAACTCAAGTTCTCATGAGGTCAGCACTTTCCAAAGGACAACGACAGTCAAAAACTAAAGTGACCAATCCGAGGGATGTGAGTTCCCGAACACTTGGGAAATGACAATCAATCTTTTCTTAACAGCCTTGGGTCCAGGGACTGCAGGGCAGCCGGCTCCCCTACCACTTACAGCTAACCATACATTGACACCCACCACCAGAAATACGCGGCGTTGCCACTTTCTCAAAGCAGTGACAAAAGCTTGAACCCCTCCCACGTTCAATGTTTATACTTGAGCGACCCCAGGGCCAGGAGAGAAAGGCAGGAGGAAAAAGGAGAACGGAAGACAAGAATGTTAAAGAAAGAAGTGGCAAAATTTTGGTAGAAAACCGCAGCGGACTGCACGAGGTTCTCTCCAGATGTTTGTGGTTTAGACGTGAACATAGGTTGACTAGAGATCCTTATGTTCTGTGCGATCCTATATGCACGCGAAGGCACCAGGCACGAGCACAGCTGCCGAGTACCTCACTAAGTTTTTTTTCCCCCTGAGTTTCTTCTGGGGGAAAGCCGAGATGGTACAGTACCTAGAACAAGGCTTGGAACCCTATATCTTTCTCAACCACTTTCCCACGAGTGCTCGCCGAGGGGCATCATCCCTGGGAATATGATGGAATGAGACCATATGTGTTGTACTACAGTACATATAAATAGAACAATCAAAGAAATAAAAAGTAAAACGGTAATTATAATTCCTGACTCGGACTCATTTTGAGAGCCCCCGTCCTAAATTTAGTCTTTCTCTAAGATTTTCTCGGAAATTCTGTAACGCAAGCTAGATGCGGGGTCAAACTGATTTCAGATGTTCGAATAATGTCTCAAGAGATCACGAAACAACATACTCAGATAGGCAGGATTGAATGGCGTTTAGACATCTATGGCTCAGGCTCAGACAAAAAAATGAAGAATTAGGAGTGGGTAAACCGACTCGTTAAATAATTGAATTTTTCAAAAGCGGAACGTTCACCGAAATGAAATAACTGTTTTTTCAGAGCTCATCCATTTAATTTTATCACGTACACAAACTCGTAAATATTTGATCGAGAGAACCGCCAGTTTGCGACCCGTTGATCTAGAATTGTTGTTCAGTTTTATGAATTAACTTCGATTGTTTAAG
>JAGDQP010024291.1:0-28134 GCA_022664845.1 Lepisma saccharinum | reverse complement strand
TCAGGAAGGTTCCTCAGGTAACATCCTGTAGGAAACAGTACGGTGTAGCGTAAATTCTCGGACATCATGTGTGTGCTATTTATAGATTTAACTTATTTTCATCCATTTTCTATCGTTCCGTCGACCATCACTATAATTGAATTATTCAGTGTACTATGGTCAAGAAAATAATGCTAGTTTTCGCATCACATACGCGCAAGTTAGTTAACCTGGTCAATGCAAGATTAGTCAGCCTCAGTCCCTTGTTTGCCATACTCCACATGAGTTTCCTGGCGTTATCAAGTATTCCCTTTTTTGTTTCTGAGTGGGTTTATAAATAAATGAGAAAACATTCAATCCCGCCCCATGTGAAGTGAGATTTGTGCGCCAACTGCCAGCGTTCCTCTTACATGCTGTCGCCAAGGAACTTGGCTCATCCATCCTCCATTTCACCACTTTTTAGGGCTGATGAACTTGGCTGAACTTTTTGTAGCTCTGGTGTTTTTGCTCGAATTTCACAGCTTTTTGTACGTGTATAATATGAGCTCCTGCGTAGCCTAGTCGGAAGCGCCCTCGACTTCAGTGCGAGCGGCCCCGGGTTCGATTCTCTCAACACGTCTGGTCAGCATGGGAGCAGTAGACCAACTCCTGTCTCCGGGAGAGGCCTCATCCAGTAGTGGATTGAATATGACTGTGAATTATATATATATTCGCTTTCTTCGTTGGGGACGCTGCTCCAGAACCCCGTGGCGGGCTGCGCCCCCAACTGGGGAAGTTGTGAGGACTGCGGTTCCTTTATCGTTACCAGACTCTTCCGGGGACTGCGTCCCACCAAGGTAGAGATCTGCTCCAAGGGAGGTTTGCCCCATTTATTGTAAGCTACTCGTGATGGTACACCATACCAAATTTTGTTTCTCTAGCTTCAGTGGTTTGGAAATTGTTTCTTTCTTTGGTGGCCATTTTGGATTAAAGATGGTGCCATTTTTTAACGCTTTCTTATGTTGTCGTGACCTACTCGTGATGGTACACCTTCATACCAAATTTCATTTCTCTAACTCGAATGGTGTGGAAAATGGTTTTGGATGATAATTTTTAATCCAAGATGGTGACTTGGACTAAAATCTCGAATCTCAAAATTTTGTAATATTTTCTTAAACTACTTTTGATAATATACCTTTATGCCAAATTTCGTATCTCTAGGTCAAACGGTGTGAAAAATGGATTTTTGGATTCAAGATGGCGTTTTTTGTAGATATTTTGTAATATTTTCGTAACATAATAGTGATGATGTACCTTCAAACCAAATTTCGTGTTTCTAGCTGCAGCCGTTAAGGATGTGTATTCTTTGAAATTTTATATTTGGTGGTCGTTTTGAATCTAAGATGGTAACTTTTTCAAAACGTCGGAATTTTCCCTGTATCTACTTATCATCCTCCACCTCCATGCCGTTTCATGTTTCTAGCTTATTCCGAACGTCCTAAACAATATGATGAGTGAGTTGAGTGAGTGAGTCAGTTAGCCTAAAATACGCAATTTCAGGGGTCCATAACTCGAATATGCTTCAAGCTACGAATATTACATTTTGCACACCTGCACGTATTTTCCATATCTCCTTAACTTCGAAGGCTCATGTTTTTCTGACGGGGCCTCGAAATCGCCGATTTCGCCATAAACTCTTGTTCCTGTACAACATGTTTCTGCCAGTGTTGACGTTTTGTGACACAGAACTTGGCTGCATGCACTGCTGTGAATGTTGATAACATGTTGAAATAGTTTCATATCTCTGGAGAGAACAAAAATACCGTCTGAGGGGTGCAAATTGCCCCCACTCCCACCCTCTTCGGGAAGTCTATTCTGATAGAATTTTGTGTTTGAAGTATTAAATAGGATAAAAGTATTAATATCTTCTAAAACTCTCAAAAATCAAGTTCCCGTCCATCAGCTTATTTCTCAAGGGATCTCACAAATTACAATACCACACCACGAACAAGACCAGATCACCGGGTTAAGATTGAGCCACCGGATCAATTGGGTCAAGATTCGAACATCGGGTCGCCGAGTCAGCCAGCCTAATCATTTCTCATTTGGGTGACGATCGTGACTCGAATCATTCGGGTTAAGACTGTATCAAGTTTCGGATCAGATCTCCAGGTCACCTATTTTCAGGCCAGGCCGGGTAACCAAAAGTGACCCTATTTCAGCTCTGAAACGAGTTGAATGCCAGTCTGTCATTCGTTACGGATGATTTGCTACGTTAGGACCTCTGCTTTAGAACACTAATGGCGTTTATATTTACTTCTTTTACAAATTCCGAAGACGATTCAGAGGCCAGTTTGCATAGCATATTAACAACAAAGAGAAGGGGTTCAATTTCCGCCATTAAACGAAGTGGCTGGGTGGAAGCTCACTTTGTCAAAAGCTGCCTAGAAGTTACCTAGGTAGTTTAGGACGCTAATGATAATTCAATCAATCAATGAAGAGAATAAATTGGAGAGGAATCTATCCTGGCCTTATTCAAGGTAACATTCCAGTATTTGACTAGTGGCACCGGAGGAAACAAGAGAAACCTCAGTCAGGATAGGTGGTCGTTGGATGCGAACGCACTCACTATCTTTCGAATGAGAAGCCAAAGCTCTACTAAATCTTCTATGGATGTTAGATATTGCAGTTCATATCTTTCTATAGTCCTCCTATTTAATTAGGAATTAGGATGCTATATTTATTTACCAGAAATTGTAAAGAGATGGTTCCATTGTAGTGGAGGGCATAACCCTTGGAGGACGAAAGTTTCAATTCGGTGTGCAACAGAGCCGAAACCGGGTCACTTTTGGTGACCTGGCCTGACCCGGTCTGGGAAATTTCATTCACTGGGAGTAACATTTCCGGTCTTTGTCACCCCTTAAAGTAACACTGTTCCAACGCAAGGAAACAAAAACTTTGCGTTATCCTACGGGTTACCGGGTCTAAATCAAGTCAGGCCGGGACTGAAGTCTAGATTCGGTGACCCGATCCAAAACTTGACTCGATTGACTCGGTGCGCGTTTCAATTCTGATGTGCAGATGATCGAAACCTTGCGGAAGTCGAAAACCCGAGTAACAAGTTGGAAGATCTCATAAGTAGAGCTGAAGGGGATATTTTGGACCTGGTCTATGCTCCTGACCCATTGACTCGGAGGGAAAATATTTCATTATTCCCTTATTGTACACTGATACATTTGAATAGTGTTTCTTTAGGAGGAGACCGAGGTTTTAACCCCAAGAGCACGAAAAACATGACGCTGAAAAGTTCCTAACATTGGTAATAATATGTGGAAATAGTCTCATTTTCTTTCTCCCGGAAAGAACAAAAATATCGCCGGAGATATGCAAATAAACCTCTCCCCCTCTGAAAGGCCATTCTGAAAGAATATTGTGTTTGAAGTATTAATTAGGATAAATTTATCAAAATCTTGTAACTCTCTCGAAAATGAAGTTCCCGTACACAAACTTACTCTCAAGGAATCTCACAGATTATAATGTAGATCGATTTAAACCATACAAGACCAGTCAACTAACGTCTCAACATAGAAAGTCCTATTTTCGAATGCCTGAAGGCTGAATCCAAGTGGGTTTTCCCGCCTTTTTCGTTTTACGTCAATTATTCAGAATCTCGTGCAGGTAAACAAAATTTAACTTTCACGGACCAAAGTTCGTTTCGTACTTCAATAATGAATTTAATTAGCTTTCAGAGAATATTAGTAATAACTTCAGGATTGTGTGCAGACACTTTTGGGAAACTATTCTGTCCCAAAACTGTCTGCACACAATCGTGAGGTTACTATAGTAGCTTTTCTTCAAAACTAATTGTACCCATTATTGAAGTACGAAACGAACTTTGGTCCGCGACAATTAAATTTTGTCTATCTGCACAGGATTTTAAATAATTGACATAAAACAAAAAAGGCGGGAAAATCCAGTTGGATTGAGCCTGAAGGAACACGATTAAACCGTGTGGTCTATAAAACGAAACTAACCTGACTTTCCTAACCTAGCCCTTCGTCACTAATTTTATCAAATTTCCTAATGCGTATAGCCTACATAAAAAAAGTTACGCTATTTCTCTTAAAACATAACTGCACCAGGATTCGATCTCAGGTCTCTAGATCAGCTTTCCAATATGCTAACCAATATACCAAAGTGGCAATTCCCCAGCAGCTGCTTGTCAGTGTTCAAGCAGTACTGCACCTACGCGTGAATGGCTCGGCCTTAATAGAGCTTTCTGAGTTGAGACACTATCCCGGATCAAGATTAGGCGGTGAGCCATAGAGTCAACTGGGTCCAGTTTCGGATCCAGTCATCGAAAGTGACCCGAGTTCAGCTATGGTATATTCTATATTCCACGAAGAATGTTTCTACCAAATAAGAATGTTCCTGTGCTATTTTTATTTATTTATTTATAATCTTTTGGAAACTTTGGCCCAGGCCATTGTGCTGTGTGGGTACTTCATGCTATGGTATGATGAAAGCACTTTGTTTGTTCTCTTCTTTCTGAGGATCCGGCAAGATGGAAGCCGCTGAAGTTTCTAGTGATTAATTTGCATAATTTCATAGTGTTTTCGGACTTCACTCCAAGAAAATTTATCAAGATATGTTATATAGTGTGGTATACAATAGTTCTTCAAGGTGAAATTCAAAATTGACAGTGTGTTATACATCTAAAAGTGACTGTGACTAGAGTTTTAAGAGAGAACTGGCGCCTATGGCGGACTGTAACCATAGCAACTTATAAATAACTGACATTAAAACATCAATTATTAAGACAGATTGACTGTTAAACTATAATTTATTATAATATTATTCTAAAACAGCAATTTTTAAAACGAATTTGCAATGGATGGGCTTAATTAATGCCATTTCCGCACTAGATAATAGAACAGAACAGAACAGATCTCTTCTTTCTGTCAGACAGGAAATTGAAACACGGTGTGTAAGTGTAAGACGCAGCAGCTGCAGTTGTGTTCGGAAATCTAAAGACAATTTCAGAGTTCGGAATTCTGACAGTTCAGTTCTAACAATAATGTAATTATGAATTTCGGCTTTACGGAAATACTCAATCAGAAAAATTGGTATTCTGAATCCAAATTTGAATTCAGATTCCACAGTTTCGAACACCAACACCAAATCTACGAAAGACTGCTCCCGGAGCAAAATCATCTCTATCTTACACTCTTATGCTTCCCTTCCTGCCTTAAAAGGGCTCCTCGCTCCAACCCTCCCTCATTTTTAACATTCTTCAAAATATTTCAAAAACTAAGAGTACTACCAGCATTTGTAAGTTCATAGGGCACTAGAACTTACAAATTACTATGAAATACAATGCACAGCGATCTCGAAATCTTGTCGATTGATGAGTGCTGAGACTTCAATTAAATAATGACGGCATAATCTTTGAAAACGTATCTTTGAACAAACAAAGTGGTTGGAGCGAGGAGCCCTCTTAAACAATCGAAAATGCGCCCCTAAATGCTCACAACTAGCTGCGATCCGGTACAAGTGCCCCATTTTCCCCGCTAAATCCGGTGCTATTAATCACTTCCCTTGTGCATTCAATGGGTCCACAGCGGATTTGAGCTCCGGATGAAGCGTACAGGAAGCGCGCACGTGTTAACATTTTGGACAACCGGTAATCCCAAAATCACAGGATGTGTATTTCCCACGTACAAAGCCCGGTGGTCTAGAAATTAGGGACAAGGATTTCGGATCGGCACTGTGAAAGAACTTCATACCTAGTTCGATTTGTTTCCACTTCAATGTTTTCTCGTTCTTTTCTGTTATTTTTTTTATTTCATTTTCTACTTCCGCGTTCTAGACTTAAATCAGCTCAAAGGCGATTGGTTTATAAATAATATTCACTCACTCACCCATTGATTCCGTAATCGAAGGAGAACGAACTAAAAAGAATCGGAATCAATAAATTAAAGAGAAAGTCACCGTTCTCGTAAGTAACAAGTTCTCGAGTAACACAATGTGTCACTGGAACGCCTGCGCGCCTATTGCTACAGCTGCTATCGTGTTTGGTTACTATGCACGGGGGAGGAAGTGGAATCAGAAGTAAGCTAACACAATCTCCTTTCCGCTCTTTCTTGTTGCTGCTGGATCCTCTCAGCTGCTGTTTTGTAGTTGAGCGCTCTTTCCAATCATTTCCTCATTCCACTCGCCAAGAAGAACAACAATAAACAATAGTATTGGTCTATTGTTTGAGTGCAACAGCATAGCGACTTAAAACATCTAATATTTTCAAAGTTTATATCGACATGAAAATCGAAACACTGAGTGTTGATTGCCAATACTTTCTGAAAGGTAAACACAAGATACGCTTTGCTATTTCTGTTTCTAAATAAACATTTAAAAATATATGTTTATTGCATATGAAATTGTCAGACAGTATAATATACTATTTCAAAGGACAGGGAAAACCTACAAGACACATTCATTTACAGCAGCCTTTAAACATTAATAAGCGCTGAAGTAAATAAAGCGCCAAATTTCGTCTGCCACAAATATCACTTCCTCCTCCGGTAACCCCTTTGCAATGACGTCACTGCGCTTGAGTCACTCGTATTCAGAGAGTGTCAGACGTCAGTTAAAAGCGACCTCTCGTCTTCTTCTTCATCACCGCCAAACAGTGTCCCATATGAGAAAATTTATGTCGTTTCACAAAAGAGCGGCCGACGCACAGGGTTTCAGTAGATAGAGTAGGGTGGGGTGAACTAGGGGATCAGAAGAATGACAGGGGCTGCATTATATAGTTGTGTTTCACAGCTGAACATCAAAGAGCCTAACTGCAATATAATGGGAAATGCTTTGCGCAAATTACTCGAAAACACACTCAATTGTGCCATTCGTATTTCAAACAACATGGTCAGGGAAATCGGATGTTTAAGATACACTTTATTTGTGTCAATGTCAATACATTTTAATTATTCAAATTCGGTACTTGTTAAGAGTAAGTGAATTCTTATTAACGTCCTAAACGAGCTTTTTTTGTTTAAAGTGGACTCCGAACCACTATGTTCAATATATTTCGGCGGGATTTGAACCCGTGACCATGCGCACAGAAAGAGAGCTCGCTAACCTCTCGGTTATAATCAGCTGTCTTCATTACGAGTATTGCTATGTTGTGTATCATTTCCTGATTTGTCCACTTTGCGTCGAGTTCCTGCTTAGAACTGTACGATTTCTCGATATATCGATATTTTTGAAAATCGTAATGTCGATATTTAAGAAAATCGATATGACAATTATATATCGATATTAGCGATTTTTTATTTGATCTTTATTTGCTTTTCTTCGATTTTTTAATTCAATCTGTATTCTATTTCTATCGATATTTCTATACGAAAGATATTTCGATATGAATGATTTTTCGATATGATCAATTTTTATTTCCAACAACTTACTTCGATATGACCGATTTTCGATTACCAATGATGTTTCAACATGAACGTTTTTTGATTTCTAATTATTTCATTTTTTTTTTTAATGAACGATTTTTTCGATATGCAATGTTTGATATTTTGATTTTCGTTATATTTCGTTCAGTTTTCGATTTGTGAGCGACATCGATGTTCGATATGGAAATTCAGAAATCGCTAGTACGTTATATTAAAAGTACTTTCCCCTTTTCCTTTTGGCCAAATTAATAATAATAATAATAATAATAATAATAAAAAGACAAAATGGCGAAGTTTTTAGTAAATTTTCACGCCGAATATTATGTTCGCGACACAATTCGACCAATAAACTTCGTAGAAGACTATCTGACAGGAAAAAAAAAAGTTATTTGGAAAATTCCGCTTCGTTTTCAACTTGAATCTGAAAATCGAATTCTTACGGTATTAATTGAAATTAATATTTCTGGAAAAATCATAAAAAATGATTTCGTTTCGGAAGTAAATTTGCTAAAATATGGTAGGTATTGGAGGTTAAAATGTGATGTTATATCGGTCTGATAGTGTTGCCAACCTGATATAAAGTATTGGATATTTTATGTACCGCAGTGATGATAAACACAGAATACAGTGTTGCAAACTTATGATACCCGAAGTGCCTCTCTTGGTACGGCAGTGGAGTGAGAATGCTACTATCAGCACGTAGAGGGAGGACTCTATCCCGACTGTCGGTCTGTGAAAATAGTTATTTCATCAACTGAATCATGGAACTGTTCAAAATAATTTTTGCAGGCCGCGAACTCTGTGAGAGTCAAGAAACATCGATTTTGAAGACCAGCTTTCTGGATGACCTTGTATAAGCATGTTTATAGATTGTCTCTGACGGCGCAAATTTCAGAAGGTGATTATGCTTGCAAAATGTTCCTACAAAATTATGCCTAGTTTAGGAGTTACAGGAGCTCAAAGTTACGGTGGCATAGTCACAAATGACGTAAGGGATGTAGGGATAGCAAATCACAATCGAAATAGTACCCGATTTAAGTAATATTTATCACTGAGGGAGTGCCGCATAGACAGGTTTGTCAACATAAGAATTTTACTGTCACGGAATTCAATGGTGTAATAGGGCAAGCATAGAAATCCCCTATAAGCAGCATTCGCCAATCATAAAACATAACTTATGTAGGTGTATTGAGTGTGATTTGCTAGGCTGACACCACTTAAGTCAGTTGTCGAGCTATGACTTCATTTGTGACAATGCTTTCGCAACTTTGAGCGCTTGTAGCTCCGAAACTAGGCCGAGTTTGAATTTCCGAAACAAGTTTGAATTTCTTGAGAGGAACATTTTCCTTGTGTTGATCTAAATAATGACCTCACGAAGTTTGCATCATTACTTCGGGGACACACTGTACATATTCTAAACGGAAATAGACCTAATTGAATACAATCTTGATGTTATAATGATTTGATACCTTCAAGCATTATTTTTTTTTTTAAGTGAATGACGTTTCCTGTATTTTACTAGGCTACATCGTCAATTTAGTAAATTAATATTCTGTTGTGCCATTGTTGGGCGCGACATGATCAATAATTCCTTATTAATATTTTCTCCGTTCATTCAGTTTCATGGATGTAAATCCATGGTTCAGTTTAACATTAAATGTTTGATCTCTTGATATTATTATCTCTGTTGTAACATTTATCACTTCTTCTTCTTCTTCTTCGCCGAAAATAAAAAGAGAGAATTGAACGAACCAATTTCTTTCTACCTCCCCTACCGTAGAAGCAGTTCTCAGACCTCGATTTCAGCAGCTTCTCCGACGCCTTCTTGTTCGGAGATGCGATGACTCACTGCACTTGAATTGCTTGTAAGGAGGACGTCTGAGGGCAGACGAGCCAATGGAGGAATTACACAGACAGAGGGTGCTGAGACAAAAAAATATTTAAAAAAAGAAGAAATTCTTATACGTGGAATCGAGTGTTAGAACTTGCAGGTAAAGAACTGCCTTAGAATTCTTCAGGTTTCGTGTTAGAATAGAGTAGGTAGTTATTGAAATATATCAAAAATATAATAAATCTGTTTTACTGAAACTTGGCTACTAATTTAATACAATCAGTGCAATGCAAGGGGTTCCAGTTAAAAGAAATGTTTGCGCTCATGACATCAATTGGAAGATCCCGTGCCATCGAACAATTAATATTACGTATAAAAACTAAGAAGTTCGAGCGAATACCTGTAGAGGGCTCGATAGTAGCGATCCTAGTGATTGAATTGAATGTAATGGGAAATCAAGATAAATCAATTTGAAGGGAAAATACTAATTTATCACAGCATTTCTGATTGTCCTTCTTGTCTAGAAACCACTCGAAGCAATATATAAATTTGTTAAAGAATTAAGAAACCTGCACATCAAAATGATATTTAATGAACGCTTAGCATGGCGAACATTGAGGTTATGCTAAGTTGCTTGTAATCTACAGTATCTTCCAAACTACGTCACATGCCTCAGCCAATGAGGACTAATGCATTGGGATAGTATACCTGATATTTAAGTATCTTGAGTGCAGTGTAGGGGCTTGCGTCCTGGCTTCGTAGCTGTCAAATATCGAAGGAAAGAAAATGTAGCTCCTATCAATGGGAGACCAAACCATCTCCGGAAGCAGATAATAATAATAATAATAGTCACTACTGGAGTCATGCTACAGCCAATGAATACTTAAAATATAAGTATTTTAAGTATTCATTGCTACAGCTTCCACGAAATATTACAAAAGGCAATTAAATTATATCAACATTTTACAATTCGCTTATTGTGACTGAGATAAACGCAAGAGCAATCAATCAAGATTGCTCCTTGCATATTTCGAGACTAAGTAAGGTCTTTCAACTACACGCTTATGTTACTTAATTACTTCGAGTTCTTTTGGAAGTCTTAATTCGAGCCTCTAATACGTTTCATTTATTTCTGTTTTTCATGCCCGTGCTTCTCTGTCTCAACAATAAACAGACAAGCACAAAATGGCTAAGAAATGGGACCAAGGCCACATTTTTTACCTTCGTCCTCACTTCCTTACTGGTTTCTGTTCCGGATATGGACACAAAATTATACGATAATTTACTAATAACTATCACAAAATGGATTACATTTGAAGAAAGTAACACAATGTCGGTTTTTTTTTTCTAAAAGAAACAAAAAAGCAGCTTTGGTTGTTTTAACACAGACAGTAACCGTTCCTTTCTCCCAAGAACTCGACCTTCCAGGGTCACAGGCTGGAATCATCGAACCTTGTTCGACCACTGAACGGCCTACAGCGGTACTAACACCATACCAGGAAACAATATTGCTTTGTAATACACTAGTTGGCCCTTACATCTCTCATTTTGGAAGAAGAGAGAAGACGCTAAAGGCATAATACAACTTTTTTTTTTCTTCAACAGACAATAAACTTGATTCCTTTCATAACGTATGTTAAGGAAAAATACCGCGTAGTAATTTAGAATTGTTTCAATGGATTATGAGTTATATTTTAGTTCACTACCTTTTATACACATTGTTTACATTACTAACATCTTATCATGGGTAACATTAACCGGAATCATTTTAGTCATGCAAACGGAAGTTACCGTTAACGCGGGGTTTCAGATTTAACCAGCGTCAGCTTACAACGGTTATCTTGTAACGTTAGTAAGACATGCCTGTCTAAGCACAAGTATGGCGTTAAACAAGTCTCACTTCGTGAGTTAATTTCCTTTGTTGTCGAATTATATAGCTGCCTAGTTATGATTACTGTTTTAATGGCATAGGACAATGATGGCACAAGTAATCTACAAAATGTTACGCTATGATTAACTGATTTGTGTTGATTATTTTATAATTTAAACGTCTGTGTTGTGTAACTTCTTGTTTAGTTTCGTTATGGTAGCTAATGTAAAAGCTGAATATAACAACCACGAAAACCAAGTTAAATTTCATAGTGTAAACGTGTTAGTGTCACCAATAATTATTATCATCGTAATAATTTTAGTTATCCAAAAAAGTATAAATCATTGAAACGTAACTGATATGTAATTATAAGATTTCTATCCCATAGACTAAATAATAATATAGAATTGTACCGCTTAGCTATTTTCGTCTGCGCTAAAACTAATGTTTTTATTTTCTTAAAAATACGTGATTCTGAATCCTGCCGTTAGGTGGCTGTAGTGGCTACTACTGGAAAGAACCAGCAACTTAAAGTAGACCCCAGAGCCACCTAATGGCAGTGTACAAAATTACGTGCTTCTTAGAGCAGACGAAGATACGTAGGCGGTATAGGTCTATTATTTAGTCTACTGTTGTAGTGCTGTACCCTGTGGAGGAGTGATATGATCGTTGCCTGGTAATCAATGTGTCCTGGTTTCGTTTGCAAGTGGAGGCGTAGCGTTTTGGAATTCACTTTAAACTGTACATCCTATCCTTTGGACGTTATGTTCAACCCATAGGAGGTAATGACAAACCAACTATGGATCATCTTGCCCAGCGACTTTTGGGCAATGAATCTGTCGACGAGCAGAATCCATTATTTATTTATTTAGTGAATAAAGGAGACAATGCGGTGTTCAGCACGCATATAACATAATCTCAATGCACATCGCTGAAAACCTCCTGGCACAAAAAGCACATAAAAACTTCACCAAAAATAAACTTTACGTGAACGCATGTGAACTTTATATGTGAACTTGCTGAAAAGTTGTGTCTCTTTTATTGGCTTCTTATCCTTAGTGCATATTTTGCACATATTAAATTCATATTTACCGTAGTTAACATTATCTAGAGTTCCTCTTCAGATCATTTTGAGTACATTTTCCACTATTAAGTGAACTTTTTGTGCACGAATTGGGTATCAGCGCACCAAAAGTTCATATATTATGCACTATAAAAACGTGGTAAAACTGGAACATATTGTGAACATTTTCGGGAACACTTTAAGTGTTCTTTGATTTTCAGTGATCATAATATCTATTTTTTAAGAGTAGGTTTTGGAGTTTCAACGTTGCAGTGTGAAAGTAATGAGGATCCCTTTTTAAGTAATGGTATTGGTATTAAATCCTCTGCAAGATTTCCATCAGTAAGTATAGGAATGTGCAATATCGACTGCCAAGCTGAGATAACGACATCGCATATTAATATCGATATGAATATTTTAAAAGATATTTGGACATCCAAAATATATCGACTTCAATACTGATATATCACCATAATGAATAGCCCAACCAGTGACTTCATTACGTAAAGTGGGTTCATCTCACTACAAACCACACTCTCTTTCCTTCTTTCTCTCTCTCTCTCTCTCTCTCACACACTCACTCTCTCACACATACACATACATACATACAGTGGTCGAAGTGAGGAGGTATGCACCGGTATGGCATACCGGCTCTGGTTTTTGAGAGCTAAACGCATACCATTACTGAAACATATGCTATATACGTGTTCTTATATTAATTTCTGATTTGTCTAGGCAAATATAAGGAAAACATACCGTCTCTGTTTCTTTCCCACTTCGAACACTGCATACATACACAAACGCACAAGTTTATAGTTCTAAACACTTCCTACCTCGACGAAGTCTGTTCTGCGACGGAGTTTTGTTTTTGTTGTGTTCCAAGAACCCGATTCTTCTTCTCTTTTTCATTGTTTGACATGAAGATCTATGATTACTTTCTTGTTTCAAATGGGATAGTTCCTCTTGTTGTACTGCGAGCCCTTCACCACAAAAAATAATAAGTAAAAATAAATATTTTAAAAAAAATAATAAAAAAAAAGTGACTTAAAAATATTTTTAAAAATTCTGCTGGGACCGAGTTTCCATCATTCAACCAAACTTCTTCTTGCTGCAACAACATATTTTAAACTTATTTGTTGATTTTTGCTTCGTATTCTGACATTGAATGACATATTAATAATTATGTACTATAGTAATAATAATAATGTATAATCTTTATTAGAATGTTATGAACAGATACAGATACAAGCAAAATATAACATCTAGGTAGATTAATACATAATTAAGTAGAAAAAGTTAATTACAATGTAGTAGCTTATAAGTCAGTGGGTTAATACATATTAACTAAGAAACGTTAATTACAATTAAAATGATTATATTTTATACCATACTAAAACATTATTCACTGTCTGTAATTACAGATAAGTCGTGTGAGCGCTTGTATTGATCACGGGTTTGATTGAAATTTGATTGTTCTTGAGCGCTGCGACGTTGGAAATTATAATCGGCTATAATGACATAGTGTCTGATTGTATCTGACAGATACTAAAAAAAAAAAAAAAAAAAACCGGTATCGGTCTGTATCAGTATTCCACAATGCAACTTTTCATTTTGCACTTTTTATTTTGCGGCATTTCAATTAATACAAGAGATTCTTGGATGTCTATCGATTGCAGAATCTTTGTATTAAGGCAGAGTTACTAAGCTCTGTAACTCGGAAGTTTGAAGTCAAAAAAACATGATGAAGAAAGTATTGGGTACGTGCAAAATGTATACCCGCTTTTGGTGCGAATGTAGAAGTGCGAACAACGTATAATCGCCATCGTCTCTTGACCACTTTCTGGTAGCAGAGGAATGCCACCGTGAGGTATGGAGTCAACGCACTATTGTACAGTAATTTTCATAGTCTCCACACCATCAAAGATTTTCCAAGGGAAGGTGTTCTGCAAAGCGCGAAACAGGTGGTTGTCTGTAGGGCCCAATTCGGAATAGGGTGGGTGGGGTAAAACCTCCCCAACAAAGTCCATAAATTTTTGACGACTGATGACAGCAGCATGTGGCCTGGCGTTATCATGGTGGATGATGACTTCTTGGAGGTTAACGAGGCCTGGCCGCTTCTACCACAACGCTATTCCCAGTCTGATCAGCTGTTGATAGTAGAAGGTGGTAGTAATTGTTTGGTTAGGTTCCATATCTACCAGTGATTAATACCTTGGACATCCTACCACACATTTAACATAACCGTCTTGTATGAAGTTCTAGTTTGGACATCGACAGAGGCGATTCAGAAACGCGGCACACAATCCTTCGAAACGAACCGTTCCGATACAGAACCAACTTATCATCACCCGTGACAATGCGTGTGAAAACCGGTAATTTATGTATCGGAAAAGCAAGGAAACACAGGTTGCGACGCACCCTATCCGTTGAGTTAAATTCAGCTGATGTGAAAGAAACCCAACGATCGAATTTTGTGGTCAAACCCTACGATTCGATCCGTCTTTCAACTGTTGTTATGTGTACCTGGAAGGATTCTACTTATTTGGACTGTTTGGTTGGATTCGGGCTGTTTCGTATAGTTTGGTCGAGATCCTCTTCGTAAAACACTGTTGGACTTTGATGCGTGGTTGATCTTCACTGTTTCTGTCTCCGTCCTTGAATTTTCGAAACCGACGACGAAGGTACTATCGTTAGGCTTGCCAGACGTCCCAGTTTGACCAAGACAATTCCGGGTTTGAGGAGATGTTCCGGCGTCCCTGCCGCTTTCATGTTTTCCAATACTTTTCGTTTCACCTGGACAAAACACAAAACCAGCTGGAGCATCTCCTCAAAACCCGGAACTGTCCCGATCAAACCGGTACGTCTGGTAAACCTAGCAATCGTCAACTACATCTTCAGCATACAATTCCTGAATGATGGGCAGGCCGAGGGTGCAACTCAAAAAGTAAACGGAGTTAGATCTGCTCCTTACCGGTCATTTCACCGACATGATACGCTGTCCCTATTTGTTCGTCCACACTTACTGTCTGTGCCTGGTGGCTGTTCTAATGTTTCTGTAATTACGTGGCTACTGATCCACATACTGACAGCGCCATCTGTAAGGTCAGTATTCCGCTAACCCGTGCCAGACGTAAAAACTGGTAGAAGTTTTGCACTTACCCAATAGTTAATTCATTTCCCCATATTGCAACTAACTTATTGGATGCAATAGTATTCGCCGAGTCCCGATTCAAATCGAAGACACAATCAGACAAATCCATATTTGAACTTTCAAACACAATAAATTCAACGCTTAAAATGATGGGTTTTATTTTAATCAGCTGATGCCATTGTTCGAGTCAGAATACATTTCACTGTTTACTAATTGGAACCGCGTTCTTGATGTCACATTCTTAACACAATGAAATGAAGTACCAAATTCTACAATAGCACAACATATCTCACATATTTACATAATGATGACAAACTGAATCGCAACAAAATTGAATCGTATATCGTAAGTACAAAGATCCGAATAAGTAATCAAACAACAATAGCTGTAAAGAAGGTGCTAAAGAAAAATAACTCTATATTTTTTCATGAGAAACGGTGACATCTAAATTGACCCATAGGCTTTTCAAAATTGATTGAACCTTTGGAACTTGGTACACATTTACAATATCATAACCTGACAAAAACAAGATATATAGATACAGTTATATAGACACAATAAAAAATAGTTTTTATATAATATTCCCTACAGTGTTCATTTTGAATAATTCTGAAATTAAATTTGAAACCCAACTTCAATTGTGCTGCCATCTATTGACGTGCCTTTTAAGTTGATTTTATAAAATATTATCCATATTTCAAGATTACTAGCAGTTCATTTTCTTGTCCCAAGCTTGCGACTCAATTGCTAAATTTCAAAGTTTTTACGTTTCGTTTAAGTTTTCTTCTTGAAACTTTCACATTGAAACAAAACTAAACTTCTCAACAAATAAACACACCATATAACATTTTAGACATGAAAACGGAAGGACCGCGGTGGCTCAGTAGTAGAGCGCTCACTTCTGATACGTGGGATCCTCGGTTCGATCCCGGATCGTGCCATATGTGGACTTTGTCATGGACAAACATCGTGTGCGTGGGTTTACTCGAGGTTCTTACACTTTCTTCCTTCTACCATTTCTCCCATCATCATCCATTCGGCCTGAGCCAAAGTTGCCTAAATACCTTAAATGAAGTAAATTGAAGGGCTCGTGTCGAGGTAGTCCTATGTCACAATTTGGTCGAAAACGAGTTAATGGTTGTTTTAGTATCCAGCTCTATCGACTGCCTTGGCCTCAAAGATTCCGTGGGAAACTTTTCAGCACTAATAAATAATCAATGCCAGCCTCTGAAGCAACCAATGTTACGTTCTGAAGTACGTATACAAGAAACTCCTTGGAACACTATATAGTCACTTACAACAATTCTAATCATCTGTTTTAACTTCTTTTAAAACTATATTTAATAACGTAAGTCTACTTCTAAACACTTAACATTGTAAGTGATAAATTGTATGCAGGGCTTTAAATTATACCAAGAATTTGGGAGAAAAAGTATAAATTCTGATTTACGTAATATTTTGAAATCCACATTCGCATTTTTCTCATAATCATAAAGAACCATAGCCCCAAAGCCCTTCAATTCAAAATAAAAAAGGGAAAAGAAAAGGGAAAAGAATCACGTGACGCATGGACCGTCCTAACTTACAGTTTGAAGTGGATTACGTTGAATGTGTCAAGACAGGAAGGTGAACCAATGATGGGTTGGCATTGCCTTCCAGAGATTGAGATGACGTCGTAAGTATTGAGTCTACAATTTAGATAAAGAGGATCCCAAAACATTGAGAGATTCAATGTGTCGCTATCGAGTAGGCTGAATCGATTGCCTTCCATCGGATAGATATGTCATTTCAAGGAACTGGGTCTCTACCCACCGGGGATCGAATCCGTGATCCCTCAATTAACTGCAAGACAACGAGCGAAGCCATCCATCCACCAAGAGCACTGATGTTTAATTTGAAGATTTGAAGTAAAAACAGAAAGATGGGAATATACAAGTAGCCGAGCGGCCGTGGCTCAGTTGGTAGAGAGTTGGTTTAGCAATCAGAAATTCCTGGGAAAGACCCCAGCGGCCACCCATCCCGACTGAGGTTTTACCAGGAATTTTTCTGTCACACCAGGAAAATGCTGGTACCTGCAAACTAAACCATGGCTAATTCAATATCCATTACATACCCAATCCGAACATGAGTCTGAGTTACCTGAAGCAGAGCTTAACCAGCTCACCCGATCTAGGCTTTATACCCGGTCTGACCCGGAAACTCGGAGAACAAAACAGAGCTTTTAATTATTTCCTTGTGTTTGAATAGTGTTTCTTTCAGCCGAGGGGGGACCAGGACCGGAGATGTTACACCCAGAGTACAAAACATACCACGCCGAATTTCCCAGTTAGTTATATTTCCCACACTGGGTCATTCAGGTCAAGTTTTGGACCGGGTCTCCGGGTCGAGTCAAGCCGGGTAACCGGGTCAACAAAAGTGACCCGGTTTCGGCTCTGGCCTGCAGGCCACGAATAGATTTAAGAAAAGACTGTGCGCCGTAATCAAGCCATAAACTAGAACAGGGTAAAAATTAGAGACGGATGTCCAGGTAAACGCAAGTGTGACGTTGGAGGAAATAGAAAAAGAAAAAGCTATGGAAATAATTTCAGGTTTCTTTCCTACCTATAATCTTTTGTTCCGTTATTTCCGCTTTATTACTTCTTCTTCCTCTCTTTACGGTTACAAGAAGACAGAAAAAAAGACGAAAAACGGAGAAACATTTTAAACTAAAAAAAAATGAAATTCAAGGAAAAACTGACTACTCTATGACGTATGATAAATTCGCAAATACGCACATTCAAACAGCTTATTACGAAATAGTGTTGCAACATTTTAGTTACATGAATTTAAGTAGCAGGTTTGTATTTTACGTTAATAAAGGTAAAGGTTTTTCTGACTCTAAGATTCTTCGAAATAGTAACAGTTGACTAACTCATGGCGCGTCAGTTGCGTTGCTACGGTTACAGCAACAATCTGTCAAAACACACGTGGGAGAGACAGAGAAATATCACTAAACCTTGATGACCCTGATTTTTTTTTCCGTAAGGAGCGTTGTCTACTTGGTGACTAAAAGCAAAACTCATTAAAAGAACTGGGAAGCGTGATTCACAAAATTATATATTTTTTTTACTCACAAAATATTTGTAGTACTATTATATGTCTATGAGTCGCCGTGGCTCAGACGGTAGCGCGTCTGACTACGAATCGGGAGGCCTGGGTTCAAATCCCGGGCAGGACACTGGCGCTCTGAGGTGCACTCAGCCTCCTATAAAACTGAGTACCACAGTGTCCGTGGTATTCCTGGGCGCCTTGGGCAGGTAAAGGCGGTCGAGCGTGGGACTGGTCATCCCACCTTATTTCGTACCGTAGGTCAAGAAAATGTGGAGCGCTACCTCCACATCCCCCATGCATCGTTCACGGCGCGTGCATATCGCACAGGGGATAGCTTTACCTTGTTTTCCCCCCCTATTATATGCCTACAAAGTTTGTTTAGATATTTGTTATTTCCATAGTAACGAACAGGTTATGACCTTATACTTGTGCGGTTTGGTCTATTACGCTAAAAAAATCTCATATGTACTCTCACAACATTACAGACATGTTTTATTTTATTTAACTTACATTTATGGGCCAAATAGGGTATTATGGCCAAATTTGAGGTAGCATCCCAGCATTCGCCTGGTAAAACTGACGGGAAACTCTGGAACACCTCAGTCAGCACCCACCTTTGATGAATATCCTTTATTAAAATATTGATTTAATACATTTTCATTGTTCTGCCACTTAGCAGAATAATGTTGCAATTCCTCTCACAGTTTCTTCTCATAATTACGTTGTTTAATGTAATTATTTACAAGATGTAAGGGATTTTTGGGACAATCTTGTTGAAGCAATGAAGCATTTTTTTTTTTTTGAGGATTGAATTTCAATTTTATTGAAGATATTTTGGTATCTTTGTATCAGGCCGGGATGAGTTAGGTAGAGGATTGGGAAGGTATCGGCCAGGGCCTTTCTTTAGATACTACTCCGGCACTCGTCTGGTGAAACTGAGGGAAACCCTGGAACGCCTCAGTCAGGATGGGTCAGCCGTGGGGTTCGAACCCAAGTGCGTAGCCATTGCTAATCATAAGGTCGCGAAGTTACCACCTGGACCACGGAGGCTGGGTGAAACAATACAGGAAAAGAAGAAGGGTGCCTATTTTAAAAAAATAAATGATTTTGCACTTGTAACAAGTACCGGTAGAAAATTTTCAATCCCAAAGCGCAAATCGCGCATCAAGCAATAGCGGTTTTTAGAATATTCAATACATTGAAGTAAATGAGCGAATTGGACTTCTAAACTTTTATTTTAAAAACAAAAGCACTCAAAAATATAAACAGAATATCAAGTTTGCATGTCACGAAAAGAGGGGGCATAGAAAAAGGGCAGTGTATATAAAAGTGTTAATATTTCTTCCCTATGACACCTTCTCTTCAAAATCACTAGCAAAACTGAGTGAAAAAATTAATCTAAAAATGTACTTCAACGAAAAGAAAACTAACTTCTTTCAAGTATAAATGTCTTCCTGACGGAAGAGCTGTTCCAATTCTAAATTCAGAGCACATAATTTTCACTGTTGGTAAAGGAATTTCACACAAGGACATCTTATAGTGAAAGTTATGAGTAAGTTCACTTAGCATAATGAAACAACAGCTAGCCACTCCTTATTAATCGTTGTTTTAGCAAGCAAATTATACACGTATTAAAGAGTCACTCTTGTCGTTTTTGTCAAGCCATTGGAATGACTAAATCTACCTAAAGACTTGGCAAATACTGACAGAAATGGTTATGTTTAAAAGTATTTTGTAAGTTTTTTTTCCGCCTTTTTTGTTTAAAAAAAAAATATTTCCTTGACTGTTATAGCTGACTGATATATTTTGTGGACTATAAGCAGCTTGTTTAAGAATACCTACTATAGATAATATTGATTATAACACATGAGCTGTTTCCAAAGCAGTTTTGGGAAAGGTTGCCAAGAGAAGTCCTGATATTACAGCGAAGTTATGGTTTTAACTAATTCAATGTCAAAGGAATCCATTGATTGAAGGATTGCACTAAACAAGATAGTTATCAGAATCATTATTAATGTTCTGCCCAAAAGTTGGTAGTTCTCAAAGCCAGGTTAGTCCTCTACATTCACCCCAATCTTCGTCTTAGCATACGATTTGTCCAAAAATTGCATTCGTCTGCTCTTCAACCACACTTTTCATTGGTTCTTTAGTTTGAATGCAGACTATTACCTCCACTAAAGCAGGTAGAGACGGGGATTCTGCCATATACCGACATTGGGTGGTATTACCCCTCTTAAATTCTCGAACCTCCCAACTTCCAAACTTTTACGGTTACAAATCTATAGAAACCCTGTAAAACTGTATTTAAACTCTGCTATCCTCCCCAATATTGATTTTACACCTTCCCCCAAACTGTAAATCCTGGAAGGATCCCTGATTAGAGAGATACTGATTCCCATTTAGCGATCATGATTTATTCGCTCGGTTTTAGTCTAGTGACTCTAAAACTGACAGGTACTTTTCATTTATTTAGCTTTCTCTATTTAAAATAATTCATGCTAGCTTCACTAAATACACTTCAGTATATTGTCATCGGTCAGCCTTAACTTCATAAAATCAAGAACAATACATCCCGCCATCTATGAACAACAAGAAATTACTATGAAGCATGTCTGGACCTGGATTCTGATTTAAGATATAGAGTTGAAAACATATATTGTTATTTCTGTAAGCAGGAATTGTAACAGGATTTCTAGTTTGGGAGGATGTAGTCAAAATTAGGGATTATCTATCGATTTTTAACAGAGAAAAGTTGGGGATGATCGAGAATTTGGGGGATAATACCCCTGGGGGAGTTCTGTCAGAATCCGTGCCTACAAAAACCACAATCTTCATCCCAAAAATTTAAAAAAAAAATGGCACTTCAAGACTTAATTCCGTTTTTTTCCTTTCGATTCATCGAACTTAAATACACAATTACAAAAATTCATGCTTATGTACTGATATCATTTTCTGCATTCAATTTTATAAACATTGCTGTCAATACAATAGGAAGCGCTCAAGTTCTATTCGTCATTAATAATATGAACTGTCAATGTCAAACAACGAATTCAGCGTACGTGAAACACGCTAGTGAAAGGGTTGCACATTACAATGAAGTGTGGTTGAATCCACAATCAAACAAAAAAGAGGAATAAAATTGAGGAAAATATAGACAAAATTCATGATTAATAGAAAAAAACAACCAACACTCGCGTACCCATTATTTCTTCTTGGTTTCAAAATACTTGTTACATATTTTGACACACTGCCACTTCCATAAACATAAACATCACACCTTTTCCAACTTAAAACTAAAAAAAAAAAGTACTGAATTTTTCATACTTGACAGAATATGGCAACTTTCTGTGAATATTGTCACTCTCTTCGGCAAATTTAAATCCGAAGTTATGAATAGCAAAATTCAAAATTGGCAGTGAGAAATACATCTTCTAAAAGTGACTGTGACTAGAGTTTTAAGAGTGAACTGACGACTATGGCGGATTGTAACCATAGCAACTTATAAATAACTGACCTTAAAACATCAATTAATAAGACTGATAGACTGTATAACTGTATTATAAATATTATTAAAAAAAACAGCAATTTTTAAAACGAACGCGCAATGGATGGGCATAATTAGCCAAGTCCGCGATAGATTGCAAAATACGAATACGAATGAATAGCAAAGAAGGAAAAAGGTTAAAATAATTAAAAATTTTCCGTGCTTAAGAAGTGCCTTTCTTGTTTCTCTTTTATGATAAGCAAGGTAAAGATAAAACAGTTGAAAATCGTAATGCGAAATATAGGTCAAGTGTGACAAATAGCACCAAAAGATATAATATTCCTTCCTTCCTGATCAATAATGGCTATTTTTCACTCGTTTTTCACGTCACGGGGAATGAACTTTCGATACTTCAGTAATATAGAATTAGAAACTACCAGAATATAGAAACGGAGCATAAATTTTTACATCCAGAAGGGGTTACAACCTTTCTAAGAACAAAAAAGGGTTACAACCTTTCTAAGAACAAAAAAGAAAAACGAAAAACAAACTACTGTTACTTACAGCTTGGTATAATATTGAGTCCTAAACAACTCGTTGATCTTTTTAAACACCGTTTCATTTTCACAGCACACAAAACCACCGCTTTCATGATACAAAACCCAATATCACTATTCCGCCATGACGCATAACCGACGCCTTTTTATAACCTCGCATCAGCCATGAGGCAAGGTCGTTGCGTCATGAGCGGAAAGACAACTACTCGTGACGTCACGATCATACACTAACTAACCCATGTGTAACACAATCGCAATAATAATACAGAAAAAGAAAACAAAAGCATATGTTTGTGCGTGTGAGTGAGTTTGTCTTATTCAAACCCATTAGAATTGCACAAACTATCCAAAATATATTTTTTTGTGGGGGCGTTTTCTAGATGCATTTCGTCAGGCGCTGAAAAGTCAGAATGACAATTCATTTCTTTGAAATAAGCGTATTAACGTTATCTAATTACTTGATCGCTTTATCTATAAACGTGACATATGACAAACGAAATAATAGTGTTTTAACATAATAGAACTCACGCGAAACAGATGGCAATCTTTCTGGTTTCGGTTTTATTGTTTGAAAAACATCTGAACACCTTTTTAAACATGATGTTATGAAATCAGGTTACAAACTGCTTTGTTAATTCGGTGACATCAAAAGACACAGTAAATTCTGGGGACCAGACACGCATCTAGATGTTAGTTTCGGGTGAGAGTCCAGCGCCTTTTGGGGGAAGGAGGTAGGGATCCTAGGTCTGTCTGGGTGTGAAATTTACCTAAAATGCTTATAATTTTGCCTAAAATAATACTACTGTAATTTTACCAATAAATCCGAATTTCAGGGAGTCTTGTGGAAGTTAGCACGCCATCTTCCGGAGAGACGGATCGGAAAGTTAACACCCAGGGCCTTAGTATAGGAATCATCACGGCATTCGCCTAGCACCAGTAAATCAAAACAAGAACATTGCTGCATTCTTCCGAAGTCCTTGGCAGTAATAATTAGGCCACGGAGCCTAGGCAGAAAGGATGATGATGAGTGAATTGATGGGATGTAGAAAGTGGGAGGATACGAGAAAACCCGTAGAAAACCAACGCACACGGCCTTCTTCCACCTCAAAGCCCACATAGCACGAGCTGGAATCGAACTTCGTCGTATTACTGCATATGTTTTTCAAGTGTCCTTAGTATTTTACTGTAATATGGAATAACCCATTTATGATTTGCAAACTAAATGTGAGAGAGTTAAGAAAGACATAGTTAATTCCATTTTTGAAGATTCCATGAAACTACACATTATTACTGGAAACCAGAGGAATTGAGCATTTAAAAATAAGTTAGTAATAAACATTTTACAAAATTGATGGTGTTAGATAAATTGATATTCCATTTAGTTACTTTCTGTTGTGAATTCGCATTTTAACGAGCCTTTAGCTTCTAATTACAGGACCCCATTATTAGCCAGACTTGAGTTTAAGTTTAAAAAAAATTCGCGTTTGGTTTTTCAAAATCCGAGACTATTTTACGTATAGCGTTTCCGTATAACGGTGTTACAAATTTCCATATATCGATACTTGCATTTGATATTTCGATACTTAGGTTAGTAATTTTAATTAAATATTTTATTTTTCATTTCGATATTTTATTTTGATATATCGATATCTCGGTTTTTCGTGTTTTTATATATTTCTATATTTCGATATTTTAAAGATTTCTGTTCGATGCATTTCGTATTTCTGGTGTATATTTCGGTTCAGTGTTTCTATATTTAACTCAATATTTAGATTCTGTGCTTCCATATTTTGGATTCGATATTAAGTTTGTTGTGGACAAACATCGTGTGCGTTGGTTCTGTTTCCCTCCCACTTTCTTCATTCCACCAACTTTCCCATCATCATCCTTTCGACATGGTGAGCCAAAGTTGCCTAAATTCCTTAAACAAATTTCAGATTCAAAATTCGATATTGTTTGATATTTGGTTCAGTATTTCACTTCGATACTTACAAATTTTAGTTCGATATTTCGATATATCGTCGAATTTCGATATTCAGTTTCAAACATAGATCACCCCTTATTCGTAACGTTCGTATCCTTGCAGATCGTCAACAAACTTTTCCGTAATGTTAAGCAGGTTGCATATGCAGAAGGAGATTACAATTCCTGAAAATAATGGGAATTAGGTTAGCAAACTTTTTTTTCTCTGTCTTTGTGAATGAAATGAAACAAACTTAAGTAACAAGTGTTTCCATCTTAATGTTTTTGGAAGATTCCAGGAAATGTCACTCCAGAATGAGTGTGTTATTTGTCACCGAAAAATGAAGAGGGAAAATAAATTCTTGTACTGAAATGGAAAAGGACAAGCGTCACCGAAACAAATTAACCATCACAGTTTACGACAAATAAACTCAGGGTTGCTAGTAGTAATCACTTGAAATTAGCTAAATAGAAACCTAAACCATATCCTACCAACGTTAGAATCAGATTTATTTGTTGTTAGAGCGTGGATAAAAGGTAGCTAAATCTCTATACACGCAATAGAAACTTTAGTCGCTAAATTAGTGTACAAAATAGCTATAGATAAAAAGTAGAGAAATTGGCAACACTGAATGTTCTACTTGTTATGAAGTCACACATTTATGTTGCTATGACGACAGCTAGAAATTTGTCTAAACATAGATCTTGACATTCTTAGGAATCATTGGATACTTTCGTGATAAAACTAATTATGGAAGGGAAGGAGAACAATTTGTTGAGAATACTTGCAGTCAGGATACACGCAACTACTTCATTTTATTTGTTTCGCGATTCGCGAAAAATTTTTAAACACGCATGAAATCGCATGAAGTAGATAGATAAATATTAACATTTTGTGACAATGTTCTATTTAATTCACGAAATAATTGCAAAAATTTGGACATTTTGATTCCATCCACGAATTCTGAGTTCTACGCAAAAAATTACACCACTTTTATGCATTTATTCAAGAAAAAATGCCTAAAGAATCGAACAATCAAGTGGACTCCGGTCTCGGAAGTTGGATAAAGCGTAATAGAACTAAATTGTATCAGTTTCGGATGAAGGAGTGTAGAAATACATCAGTGGCGCCCGAACAGGGACCCGAACCCTGGACCGTTGCCTTTTGTATCAATTTCGGATGCAGGATGTATTTCTACACTCGTTCATCCGAAACTGATACAAAATAATATTAAAATTATCTCTATTAAAAACTTAAAAATATACCAAAGTTAATATATTATATCCCTTAATCTGGAAACATCCATTTGTGCCTAGAGAAATATAACATAAGCAAATCTTTATTTAGTTGTAGAAGGGTATGTATTCTTTAAGAAGTCCCAGTTTACCATTGATACATTCAGAGAATATTGCTATTCTGAACCTTTTTACCATTAATGAAATACTATTGAACTCTTTACGAAAAACAAATACATTTCCAAAATTCTTTACCTTTAGTTAACCATGAATGAACGATGGTATCTGCAGTTCACAGCATCCACTGAATAATCCTTCCATAAAGATTACACAATTACAATTACATCTTCAATATATAAACACTTTTGTTCTACACATGGTTTACAAAATCTCCCAATACACAATGATTATTCTTTTTCATTGAAGCTAATCGTTCAGCATAATAAGTATCTAACATTAACTCAACAGTTTCGAAATCATATTTAATTCCATTCATTTTTATGTATTGTATTTCTTAATTAGATACTCCCTTAGTTTCTACTTTCATTTTCTTGTCTTCAAATTCCTTCATTTGTTTTGTCGTCACACATTCATTTTTCTCTTCAACAATTACTTCGTTATTTTCTATTATATCATCATTTTAATTCAACCAGTTTTCTTTTGATCCTCAGGATTAAGTAACATTTCCGGTGACTTTTTGAAATTCGTGTAATGTGACTTCTGATTCTTGTTTAAGAAAAGTTTCATTTTCTGGAGCTGTTACAAGTAATAAAGTTTGTTGAGATATTCCAGAACTAGAGACTTGTGTGTACTTATCTCCGAGAGCAGTTATTGGCAGTAAGCATTCGTTCTGGAAATTCAGAAAACATTAATTCATTATTGAAAATATATTCTTTAACTATTGTTCAATGTTTGGAAAATGTTCGAGAATTTCTTTCCTAGGTTAGGTACTAATGCATACGGTTGCTGATTATAAAAAAAAAGTCATGATCTTCTAATAAACTTTCTTTCCGATTACTAAAAAAAGAGTTCATACAAGACCTGCGTAATGTTATGTATGGTAAAGTGTACAGAGACACACAAAAAAGTTTGGTTTTATTTTATTCTGGTACTGTAGCCTTGGCTAATATTGGCAGTTTTCCACCTGATACCGATCGCAAATAGGCATTTTGAGGAAGCTTAATTGTGTCTAATTGCAAAGCCTTTGCAGTGTTTAAATCAAGCATATTGTACTCTGCTCCTGTGTCAATCAATACCTTATTTCTTTGCCTTTGATACCAAGTTTATTTATGTTATTCGTATGACTATCCTCCATTACTTGCCCAATCCAAATATCTTCTATCAATATTCCTACTTCATTTGAATCATTTGTTGACGAACGGAAACGGACTCGTTGACAGGTTCAATTAGACTCATCTTATTTCGTAGATTGCTTCGTTTTTTTAGTAAAGCATTGCGGCTGGAAATTTTTTTTTTTTTCTTTTACAGAAATTGCATATTTTACCACATGCAGGGCAGCGATTTATCATATGTTTATATCCACATGATTTGGAAGCTATCACTTTTTGTTGACTAGTACCTTCATTAACTTTGGAGCTAGCTTGATTTGGAATTCTTTGATTACCTTGTTCTTGTAATACATTTATACTATAGAGGTCCTTATAGAAGTCCTTACAGCAGAGAAGATTATATGGCTTTGTGACTCACCTGTTTCATACTGAGTGGGTATTTTAATAGCTTGTTCAAAAGTTAGCTCATGCAGTAGTCGTTTTCTAAGTGAAGTGTCCAAAACGCCTAGTACCAATTGATCTCTTGATGCCTCGTCCTAAAAACTCCCAAAATTACATTTTGTGGCTTGTTGTCTTAATTGTGCCACATAATCTTTTATTGACTGACCTGTCTGTTGTGACAATTTTTGAAATGTATAACGGTTAGTTGTGACATTGCATGGCTTGGAATATAACTTAATTAGTAACTCAGACAGATGTGAGAAAGAGACCTTTGTTATCTCCTCTGGTCTTCCCAATTCCTTCAGTTTAGAATATCATTCGGGGTACAGAGAAGTTAACAGAATTTGTTGTCTTTTCTCCCCTTTCCATTCCTGTAAATCACTGTAAAGACTGAATCTTCACAAATAATTTACTATTGATTCTCTGTCATCGTCATAACTGTAAAAAGACAATTTTGATTCTGCCATGCTTGAACAATGTGGATTCGATATCTGAAATCCTCTGTCGCCAATTTAATAGAACTTATAACATTAATATGTTTTATTCTCTATTAAATACTTAAAATAATATACCAAAGCTAGTATATTGTATCCCTTAATCTGGAAACATCCATTTGTGCCTAGAGAAATATAAAATTACCAATCTTTACTTAATTGTATAAATAGAAGCAGTGTCGAACTGGGCACCCCGGGGCCCCGGCTGGAAGAGCAGTTTAGGGGCCCCACGATAGGAGTCGTATAGATTCCGT